>JBAMJV010005001.1:0-94909 GCA_037951105.1 Echinarachnius parma
TGTTTGGAATGCTTTTGGAAATAATTCCAAAGGATACGTGTCTCTCTCTTTCATTTATCCTTCCATGAACATGCATGATTTATTTTCAGACATTTTTGGTCCATGGACACAGCTGAGGTTTACTTACCACCTTTTCAACCATTTTTATTGCATAATAAAGCTATATAAGAGATAGAGATTCCATGATATGAGTGATATTCATCTGTAAAGTACTCAAGTATTTCACCAAATGTTCAGGCCAAATAAAAAAATATATATATGTTTCGCATCCCCGCCCGCTTCCTTTTTTGAGGCTGCCTAGATTTATTTTTTATTTTCTATTAAAAAAAATATTTTGTTGAAGTGTAAAACACGGTGCTAACACTATAAAAACAAAACACGTAAATATGTTCAGTTCTTGTAAAACAAGGTGCTAAAACTATATTAAACAATGTTAATATGTTCACTTCTTGTGTGGCTAACAATTGTCTCTTTTATTTGTAACATTTCATGTATAGCAAACACACAGGGATTGCCGGAAATCTCTATGGCGGCCATCTTGAAAAAATAAAAAATAAAAAATAAAAAGCTCCTCTTCCTCCTTATTATTTAAAAATCCGGACGTGAAACATGTTTTTTGTTTTACTTGGCCTTATAGATGTTTCTTGAAGAAACATGGTGATAGCGTTTTTTTTTTCAAACGTCTTTGAACAGGTTTCAAAGGTGAGATTGATACTTTCTAGCTTCCTAGTGTCCTAGTGTAATAATAGCTCTTCGAAGCCTCCCTGTTCAGCTGTGCGCAATGTATGCGGTAGGTGATGAAAGTGCTAATGACATTGGCTTTGTGGTAACACCTACAGTCAATTTACAGACTTAGCCTTACGAGGGCGTACTGTGGCATTACCGGAAATTTACAAACAGGGGATGGGGGTTGGGTGGGAATGTCGAAGTCAGATGCATCGGCCATTGGCTGTAGTGTTTATTTTGTAGTTTGGGTTCTAAATGGGAAGGGGGGAGAGGTTGGAGGAGGGAGAAGGGGTCTTATGTTGGATCTGCCCATGCTGTCTACGCCACTCTCCATATCCCTTTTAGCAAATTAGGTCTAAATGAGAATTCACAAAATCTCCAGCTCTATATAGCAAATCCTAGGGATGAGCTATTTTTAGGGGAATCAGAAGGCGGTTTCAATGTGAGGAGACTTTTTTATCCCTGTTTTTAGGACTCTTTATTATTTATTCACTATGCAACCTTTTAAGGAAGATTAATGTTGATTGAATTTGAGAGGAAAATGAAAAGATAATTAACAAAGATTAGACAATTTTCATCCTACTCAACATTGAAATTAATTGCTCCAATTGTATTTTTCTAACAATTTGCAATTTGTTAATTTCAAGGAACCATAGATGACATATCATGGTGTTACCCTAAAATAAGCAATTAGCATTTGAATCCTTCAATTATTGATGTTTTTATAGATAACATGTCATGGTGTTACCCTAAAATAACCAATTCGCATTTGAATCCTTCAATTATTGATGTTTTTATAGATAACATGTCATGGTGTTACCCTAAAATAACCAATTCGCATTTGAATCCTTCAATTATTTATGTTTTTATAGACAACATGTCATGATGTTACCCTAAAATAACCAATTCGCATTTGAATCCTTCAATTATTTATGTTTTTATAGACAACATGTCATGATGTTACCCTAAAATAACCAATTTCGCATGTGAATCCTTCAATTATTTATGTTTTTATAGACAACACGTCATGGTGTTACCCTAAAATAACCAATTCGCATTTGAATCCTTCAATTATTGATGTTTTATGGACAACATGTCATGGTGTTACCCTAAAATAAGCAATTAACATTTGAATCCTTCAATTATTTATGTTTTAATAGATAACATGTGATGATGTCACCCTAACATAACCAATTGGCATTGGAGTCCTTCAATTATTTATGTTTTCATTATCATGTTTATACTGCTTGCAGTAGCCATATACACATTTTCAGGAATCAAGCAGCAAAGGGGTTAAAGCCAAATAACAGCATTGGGAAAGCTACTGAAAGCATCTATATCGGCCAAACTAATTGAGCAATATTGTTGAAATAGTTTAAAAAGAAGCTTGTGTGGTAAAATCCAAACCTAAGTATCGTTAAATGCAGAAATATTTATTTAAACTTTAATACACGCCATCAGCATGCTGCTGAAATTGAGCCTAAATTTACCGCTCGTTCATCCCTCTCCGCCGGGCTGCCGGCATTGGTCGACAAGCCCGCACACATGCATAGCTTTTGCACGCAGGGTATAATGGGGTTGAATAGAATCTTGGTAAAAGACTTTTTCTATTCCGAACATTTTATTGTTCAAATAGTCAGTTTTCAACCAAGTTTGTGTCCAAATATTGACATTAACAGATGAATTATGATATAGTCTTTCACATGGTTGGTGATGAAAGCACATTTTTCTTATTTTGTGTGTAGGGCGTTATTTGGCTTTAATTTGGGGTAATTATACCGTGACATTTTGCTTGGAATGGACCTTTTTACTTTACAAACTATATTTATTCATTGGAGATATATCATTTATAAACCAACTCAAGAGGAAATGGGAATTATGGAAACCAATCAAACCATGTTCATTAAATATAAGAGATAGTAATAATATCCTCGATTTATATAGCGCCTATCATGATTGATAATCAAGCGCTTTACAATTATATTATTACCCCGGTCATCGGATACAATCTGCAATCAATCCAGCACACAAAGTGCATGTTTTCCACTCCCTGGGGAGCATTCCAGCCACAGGCAACCTTGTGGGCGCACACAATGCTTACGAACTACGTTCCATCCTTCCGGGTACCCATTTATACACCTGGGTGGAGAGCAGCAAATGTGGATAAATTTTCTTGCTGAAGGAAAAACGCGATGGACATACTCTGGGTTCGAACTCGGGACCTCACGAAAATTACATTTTATATAGTTTATCCCTGGCTTTATCAGCCCTCAATGGCTGATGGGTTGAGAAGGTACAGTTTTTATGATAATTGGGAGCACACTAAACAACAGTCTAGCATATATGTATAAATTCTAATATATTATTATAATTTGTCAATTGACACAATAATGACAAGAAATTGATATGTTGTATGTATACTATAAAAAATTGCACAGTTGTATTTGTAAATATTCCCATTGTATAATGTACCTTTATAAAAAGGAATCTAGTAACTTAGTTGACATGTGCAAAAAGTGATGAATGGTTGATACAATGTGTATTCATGTTATCAGATATGTCTACTTAGATAATGTGTGAAAAATCCATGGTAAATTAATGTCATATGACCGAGTAATGAGCGAAAAATGCAAAGTGATAGCCCCTAAACTAATTGCACTGACTTTGTAAAGTTATATAACTACTAGATAATTATAAATCTGAAAACTTCAGTCACACAAATCTTTAAAACGGGAGAGTAATTTGTAATTCCGAAAGCTCTGTCCCATTTGATCGGTTATATGAATACAATGAGTTACATGAGAACCGCTAGAGTTCCAAGCAAGTTTTTACAGATTTTGACAACATTACTAAATGTCCATAAACCACTGTTCAGAGTCAGAAACAAGAATCAATTTATTTCTACATTTCGAACACCGAAATAAAAGCACTCATGCCTTTCTCATTTCCCAAGTGTAGTAAAGTGTTTTATTTTTTTAAGATCAATTAATATGTGATGTGCATTCAAGGCCGCTTTTCATCTTTGAAGATGGCACCATCAGGCCCAGAACTTGTTATAAAAAAATATAACAAAAAAGGAATGTAGTCACTACCATAGCACACTTAAGAAACAGTACAGACACAAGAATCAAAAGATGTGTAACTAACATCACCCTTCACCCTTTTTAATCATGATCAAAACATTCCTAATGCAGAAAATGTGAATTAATCAGCAAATATGAATAAAATCAGGGAGTGGCATCTGAATGTGAACCAATCGTAATCACCTTCATCCCCTTTCTAAATGTATTTAAAAACAGAAGAAAAAGAAGGGGAAACAAATTTGTAAACGCTATCAAGGTATTATACAAGTTCACAGAATGTAGGTCTTTGTTTTGGGAAGGGAAACCTTACGAATGCACACTTATAGGCTGGATATAGATTCTATTTTTAGGAACATTGCATAATTGTTATAGTGAAGTTAATTAGGGTGGATTCATTTTGGGTCATTAACATATATTGGACACCACCTAGTCAAAAATAGGCCTCAAAACGGAAACAACGGTCAACGTCAACCAAAGTGTAAGGTTATAAAACGAGATAAGAGAGAAAGGGAGGGGGGAGATGGATTTCTGATGAGATGGGTGTCTGTTAAAACTGTAAAACATATTCAGACTGGTATACGATATATGATGGAACTACATTTTGTTACAAGATAAAATAGAAATGAATAGATTAAATTTAAAGGGATAGTTGAGTTCTGGTATTAAAGAGAGTATAGCTTTGGTCAAACTGAATTTTAGTAACCAAAACCTGCACCATTTCATTACGATCTGATAGTTATAACTCCACCATGCTTGAAAGGACAACAAAATTACTAATGACTAAGTAAAAAGCCTGTTATCATTCAAAAAGAGCAGTTAAAACTCAAGATGTCGCTCTCTAAACCCTCATCGGTTACAACCATTTAAAATAAAATATTGTGCATGTGATGTTTTGTTGAAATAGTTATTAGATAGAGAGATAATCAACAACTATCTAAAAACCTCTTTTGTACATTTTTGAAAGGAGGAAGCATTTAAAAAAAAATGTAATGGCTGGTTCAAAATTATTGAATAATTGTGGGGCCCCACAATTAATACAAATGGTTATGTTTATGGATATTTCAGCCATTTCTGAACCGATTTTGATCAAATCAAGTTTATTCTGTCATTAAAAATGTATGCTCTTTCGAATTTGACACTCAGTTTTTCATTATCTCACAAAAAAATCATTTTGTGTAGCGCCCTCGTTACCAAAGCTCAACTATCCCTTTAACTGGATTTGATTAAAATAAGAATTACATGTAGCATGGAAAAAGTCAACCAAAGTGTGAGGTGATGAAACGAGATAAAAATAAATGACTAATGATTTGCATTTTATTCCTACTTGTTTAAATGTGAAAGTTTTTTACACAATCTTGAAATAGATATATGGACTAAGAATAGCACTTTTATCGTGATAGGGATTTATTTTATTGGTATCAAACCATTGTCACTAATTATTAGGCCATTACCTACTTGGTCATCAGCAGAGGTAATATACCTTTTACTCTTAATATTGTATCAATCAGCAAAAAGTGATGAATGGTTGATAAAATGTATATTCCTGTAGTCACTAATTATTAGGCCATTATCAGTCACTGATGAGCCGTAAGGACGGTGAAACAGCCTGTATGACGACTTAACCAAGTTACTCTATTTTATTATTCCTGTAGTCAGATATGTCCACTAAGTAATGTGTGAAAATCCATGGTAAATTAATGTCATATAACCGAGTAATAAGCGAAAATGCAAAGAAGAACGGAAACGGTCAAACAAAGTGTAAGGTGATTAAACAAGATAAAAATAATGTCCAATGATTTTCATTTTATTCCTACTTGTTTAAATGTGAAAGTTGTAAATACATAATCTTGAAATAGATATAGGACTAAGAATAGCACTTTTATCTTGATAGTGATTTATTCTATCGTTATCCAACCAATAAGGGCATTATCTACTCAGCAGAGGTAAGATACCTTCTATTCAGATTGATATCGTAGAAAAGAAGAGAAGTTGATGAAGGCATTGGAACATAAAAGAAAAATTATAAAATGCAGGGGGAGGCACTCCTGGACTATGGGGCTACTGCTTTGGGGCGGGGGGGGGGGGGGGATAAGAGAGAGAGAGAGAAAACAAATAACAGGACAAAATGGAAACAAGACTAAATGAGAAAGGAAAGAAAAGAGAAAAAAATATCATTGCGTGGGTTTGAAATGTATCCGACGACCATGGGTAAGGCCATGAAAAATAAATGGTTGGATTGGCGTAACCCGCCCGCCCCTAAAAATTCCGGCGCTAATGCACGCCGACCCTAGAGGTTTTTTCTGAATTTTAAAATTTTTTAATAATAATAAAAAATGAATAAATAAATAAAAAATTGCAATAGAATTTGCAATTGCGATGTGTTTATGTGTGTGTTTTTGCGTATATGTGCGAAGAAAAATAAAAAAAAATTTTTTAATCCCTACCGACCTACCCTAATTTTTGGTTGCCCGTTACGCCAATCAAACAAATTTTTTTTTTTGGCCTAATAATAGCGCCAGGAGTGTAACATCATGACAGACATGACTGCGCTCTCTTTAAGTGGCCATTATTATTATAATTATTTAAATGGCAGGTATGACATTATTTGGAAGGAGTAAAGAGACTTGAAGGGGCAAGAATAAACAATGATAAGAAAGATATAAAGGACAACAATAAAAGGGGATTTAAGGAATCTAGTAACTTTGTTGACATGTGTAAAAACTGATGAAAGGATGATAAAATATGTATTGCTGTGATCTGATTGATCCGATATGTCCACTGAGTGATGTGTGAGAATTCCGTTGTAACATGTCATATGACCAAGTATTAATGAGCAAAAATGCAAAGTGATATTCACTAACTCATTGCACTGACTTTGTACACAGTTGAAAGTCTCCACTAGCGATTTTCAAACCCTAACACTTAATGTATCTTTATTTATTAACGAAAGAGAAATGTGGAAAACTGAACATGACCTTCAGCAAAGGTTTGCGATATGATATTTCTATTCTGGAGAGGCCTGATAACACTGGAGGGTAAACATGTACACAGTTGAAAGTCTCAACTAGAGAATTTTCAAACCTGAACACTTCAATCATGTATCTTTATAACGAAAGAGACATTTGGAAAACCGAACATGGCCTGATAACACTCCCAGTTCATTGAGGGTAACATGAAAAAGGGCACAATTTAATGTTTTTTGGCCTTTAATAATTGGATGGGATTCCCCCTTTACTTGGAAGATGGTCTATGTACAGATTTTAAAAACATAATGGAGAGGGGGATTGGGAATGAATGAATGTATAGATTTTGTTTACATCAATAGTTGCCAAGAGTAAGTGCTTAAATCTAATGACTTGAGAGTCAATGAATGGGACCCCCCCCCCCCCACCCCTTGGAAGATAGTCTTTGTACAGATTATTAAGACACATCAAAAGGGGATTAGGGGTGAATGAATAGAGAGAGATATACATAGGCTTAAACCCACTGGAGGGATCACAAAAATCATCTCAGCCATTGTGTTAAAGAAGTGTTAAAGGGTACACCACCCAAAAATAATATTCTTATTATAGAAAGGTACCATCTTTAGTATTCCATTCCTTCAACAAGTTCACAAAAATATGTTTTCAGAAAGAAAAAAAAATTGGAAAACGCATCACCATTCTCATCCATGCATTCATGCGGTCTGAATTTGCGTAGACTATATGCGTGCAGAGCCAGAGCGCACTGTGCAGAGCGAATGAATTATCCGGGAATCTATTGACGTACGCGTGAAAGCATTGGCGCACTCGCAAATGCTTGGCCCGTATGGAACCAGGAAATAGCAGTGGTTCCGTAAGTGGTGGAAATTAATTGCCTTTGTTATGAATTACACAACCCTTTGCAAAATGTTGGGTATCTTTTTGATAGCACAAAAACGGTACCAAAACATATAATATGCGTTGTCCTTTGCCTGGTGGTCCCCTTTAATAAGTTTGACCAGAGAGGTGGTCTCTCTGGTTTGACAATTACTCCTGTTCAATGAAGTGTGCAAGTTCATCCACGGTTGCTAAAAATAGCCCCCGAGGAGGATTGGGAATTATAAAATTAGTCTATCTACCGAATCGAGACCACACGGCCATCGATACTTGTTTCATGCAAGGTTATATTGACCAGTTGGACACCAAACTCTCATTCTAGAGACAGGTTCTACAACACTGTTCTTATCTGGCAGAGGATCACTTTTGGTGGCCACTATAGACAGTATAGACAGGGGACCCTTAAGATTGGTTTAACTGTACTCTATTTGCACTGTAGGATACCTTCTTCTTGTTAAATTGGGAAGCGGACTATTAATCAGAAAATATTTGTCTGCTTGTTTATGTACCTATCTGGTTAAATTGTCACTTGGGCATCTGCTGCAGTTTTATTTGGATTGAGGGAACAGGTAAGATGATATTTTCGGTTTTCAGAGGTATTCTTTAGTGATCATCGTCCCTATTAAAAACTGATGTTAACAATTTGGCATTCTCTACCAACACTTGCCCACAACTACCAAAGCATGCCCAAGACTACACTTACATGTAGTTCTCATTACCTCACAAACAAAATATTTATTGAAGCGTCCTCTTTACAACAAACTCAACTATCCTTTGAAGTTTTATGGAATCAAGCAGTAGGTCCATTTAACTAAGAAGTCAAAACAATTTGTATGTGTCAAAAAGCTAAGTCACTGAACTTGTAAGTTTCTTAATTAATCATGATTCTAAGAAACTAAAACAGAAGATGACAGTTTCATAGAAACTGCAACTTGCTAATAAACTGAGTAGTAATCAATGCTAACACATATATATGCACTAAAGATAATCCATTTGTAAATAGAAAAGAGGCTCCATCTGACTTGTACATAATTCATTTTGTGTCAACACCAAGATAATTAATTTGTGCAAGAAGGCTTAGTCACTGAACTTGTGAGTTGTAAATCAAACCTAGTCTACTATACACACAGACTCATGCTGCAAATGTTGACCGATTTGTTAGCAGCAGCCATACTTTGTTGATACTTCAGGTAAATGTTTTTGTTATCATCGAGGAGGTAATAATGCTAGTATGTTATTAAAGGGATCTAGTAACTTTGTAGACATGTGCAAAAAGTGATGAATGGTTGATTGCTGTTATCTGATATGTCCACTGGGTGTTGTGTGAAAATTTCAAGTTAAATGGACGTTATATGGCCGAGTAATGAGCAAAAATGCAAAGTGATATTCACTAACTCATTGCACTCACTTTCTTCATGGTTTTCGTGGTCCAGTGGATAATTTAACATTTGAAAAACCAAAACGTGTCCCATGCTTTTATTGTTAATACGAATACAACAAGGTATGAGGGAACCGCTAGAATTCCAATAGGATTTTGAGGATTTAGACAATGTTACTAGATCCCTTTAATTCTAACAAATTGTGAATGTTTGATGAAGAAGATTATAAATGTTTCATGGAATTAATCAGCAGGTACATGTAACTGAGAAGTTAGCTTACACCTCCTAACAAGATAATTCATGTGTGTCAGATCCAAGGCTTAGTCATTGAACTTGTCAAATTATAAATCAACACTAGTCTAGAATTCAGTCTGGGTTTGTAATTCTTGAACAGTCTATTATGCTCTAATCGTGGAGAAGATATAAGTGAATAGGAGCAGCAGCCAGCTAAATTAGCCCAATATCTTGGCTAGAATTCAAGAAGATGGTTTAAAATGCACACAATTTTATGGAGAGTTGCATGTTCACCTAAAATGTTTAAAATGAGGAAATCTATTCAGCTTGTAAACGGCTTTAACAAAGAATGAATACAAATTAATTCAGATTTTAACAATTTGATTAGTATTGTTTAATATTTTCAACAGCCAGATTCCTTTCCTTATTTTGGAAATGAGAGATGTACGTGCGACACTCCATAATACAAATTGTGGCATTTTGATCCATGGGGTCTAAAAACGGGGCATTTCATGTTATGAACGACTGAGTTCCCATTAGTGCCTGGAGCAAGGGCTAGGTTAGGTGAGGGGGAAGACTTTTCCTTTTCTCAGGAAGTTTGATTAGGCCGAAGTGTTCTCGACTCGGGAGAATGAAGGCCGCGGCAATAATCCTTCCAGGCTGGTCAGAGATCTGAAGTATATAGATTGCATCCTGCATTCTTGGAAAGTAGTACTACAGCACAGTTAGGTAATAATATATAGAGCATACATAGATCAGGTCTTGATGCAATAGTATGAAACATCAGTGGTGTATAGTATATGCAGCCAAGATTGACCAGGGGGGTGCGGGGGGATGAAATATAGGCAAATAGTTTCTGAGGGAAGCCCTTACCCAAATCCAAAATAATGTCAATTTCATGTATTCCTATTGAGGGAGATGGGACTGGATGCATAGAGGTGCGAATTCTCAGGGGGCATTGCCCCCACATGTCATATTGTCCCTCCACTTTCGCTTTGCCACTTACTAGCATCTTTAAAGGTGAATGATAGTAGTGGGAAACGCCCCACCCCCTAAAAATGAAATGTACGCTCTTATTTAATACCAACCATGTGAAAGAACATAGTTTTACTAATATGGGATTATACAAATTTGGCCAAGAAACCGCCTACTAATTGATATATTTGCAAAATTATAAATTGATCTGTTGCGGATTGATATCGCCAACGCGGAATCGCGCATACGCTACCTGCAAATGGCAGCGTGCGTTCGCTATACGGGCTTGTCCAGTCCAGCGCTAGCGGCGCGGACAGGTGCGAACGGGCGTTGGATTTATACATTTCACGGGCGGGTATTGGATTTCTTCCGATATTTCTGTATTTAAAGATGCTTAGGTTCGGATTTTACCACACAAGCCCTTTTTAAATACTTATTTAACAATATTGATCAATATACATGTAGATGTTTTCGGCTACTTTCCCAAAACTGGTATTGGGCTTTAACTCAAGCCTCCATACAAACTTTACTCTACTGGCCCGTTCAGGCAAGTCAAATCATAAAATCACTAGCTGTACCCGCGGAAATCCGCGGGTTTTTTGTGAGAGAAAGGCGATGATGATATAGCGATACTTTAAAAATGTATTATTCCCAAAGTATGAGTATTGGTATTTCCCGAAGTGCCCTTGATATTTGTTTGTAAGACACGGAAGAACTAACTGTCAAATTTGAAAGAACAAACAATTTTAATGACAGAATAACCTTTATTTGATCAAAATCGGTTCAGAAACGGATGAAATATCTACACCATAAACATATTTGTATTCAAAAATTCTACACCGGGGGAAAGTTGTTGATGATAATCTCTACTGAATCATTATTTTAACAAAACTTTAAATGCACAATTTTGTATGAAAATGGCCCAAACCAACCATTCTTTTAGAAGCGCCCTCTTGAGTTGCAATGACTCTTTATGAATGATAACAGAGGATTTACTTAGTCGTTTGTAATTGTGTATACTTTTCGAGCATGGTGAAATTTTAACTATTATTTTGTACCGTAACGGCGCAGGTTTTGATTACTAAAGTTAAGTTTAACCAATAGTCAACTATCCCTTTAAATAGGACAAAATAAACACGGGCGACTCAATCCCGCCCCGTCCAACGATACATCCGTTCAATGTATTAAATTAGATACAGTTATGCTCGTGTACTTGCTAATAAAGTAGCTTCGCCGCTCCACCCCCCACCCCCCCCCCCCCCTCCCTCGACCACAATTGCCTGCATGAAACATAACCCCGTGTCCCCTAAGCTTTTCATATCCAACTAAGTTCTTCGGCGTATATATTTTGTCATATTCTTGTGAAACCCGATGCTGATTTTCCTTTGAAGGGAATAGTAGCTGTCTATAAGTATACGTATTGCATAATAAATGATCAGATACCTCCCACATCCATTCTACCCCCCCCCCCCCCCACACCCCGGCCCCCAGACGTCTTCTCTGGTATAGTACAAATGTAGTAGCTTCCACTGATTCACGGCTGGCATAATACAATAATCTTACCGCAAGATGGCGAGAATGTATAATCGTGTACGGAGCGAATGAGCAAAAGAGTGACCATTGTCGATGGTCAGTGAGCTATGCAAACAAACTCCGTTACGGCGGGGGTGATTAAGAAGACTCCGTTGGCTTAATACAATGCACAGCCTTCTGCCAGAGTGTTATGAGCGCAGCTAAATTGAAGTTGTCGCATTTTGTCGTCGATGCACTTACAAACACAATGCCAATCGGCAATAGCGATCATAACCATACCATCCGCGTAATATAAATATTGATATTTATCAAAACCTGGGTAGTTTCGCAACGTGTTATATCTAAAATGGTTTCTCAATATATTATTTGTTTTATCTACTCCAATTTATATTCTTACAAATAATTTTACGGCGATAAATTGTTAGTCAATGCTCGGCGCCTTAAATAGGCAATGCCGCATTGCTGACTTTCCCTTTTCTTCGATCTGGAGGACGACCACGGGGCGGGAGCGACTCGGGAATACCTTATTGTCCTCCGTAAAACGTATATCCTTCGATCCCGACGGTCGGGGAGTCGCCGAATTCTCGGGGTGAGGATATCTCGAGTGGGAGGCATTTGGGGGGTTGAAGCTTACCGTATTAATATAATAGATACAATTTACTTGCCCGCTTACTTCTAGTAGTTCTAAACCCCTTTTTTTAGTAGTTCTAAAACCCCCTTACTTATTTATTTGAACAATAGGTGTACTCTAATTTGTTTTTGTATGTCTGTTTGTTTGTTTATTTGTTTTCTTTTTCTCTAAGCGCCGCGAGCATCGAAAGACGGAACGTGCGCTATATAAGTATCCACTATTATTATTATTATTATTAAAAAAAGTTCGGAAACTCAAGTTTGATCGATCATATCTCTCGTATTTTTTAATAAGAATACTCGAAATCGGTGTCACAATAAACCCTCATTATATACCTTTCAAACGGTGCATTATGTGTAGTGATTATGCAATTGGGGCGATTGCAGTAGCCCAGAGAATAGGGGGAGGCAGGAAGTGAAATCTCGCAAAATGGCCCCAATGCATTCAATTTACGAGTGCATGACTGTGTTGATCAGTTTTCTAAAGGTTAACATTATATTGAATACTGCCACCCTTTCCATTCATCAAAATTGTTGAATTGGATATGCTTTAATGGAAATTATCTCTTCATTACGATGGCATATTAATCGTAAGGATTATGCAAATGGAGTGTGTGCAGCGAACCGGAATATGGAGATGGGTCGAGTGTGAAATCAGACAAAAAGATATGGAGTTGACAAAAAAATCAGAGCGTTGCATTTTTTTTCGAGCTTTTGGGAGGATTTTTTAGCATTTCAAATAAAATATTCATGATCAAATATGATATCAACGGAAAGCCCAACAACTCTTCTGTATGAAAATGTGAAATTTATAATGATTTTTGTAAAGGGCGGCTGCAGGGAGATGAATGGGAGGGAGCCTCAAAAGTGACCCATTTTGAAACGCTCTGATTTCAAGGCACTATTCATGCGTTTTCAATTGAATTCCTCTCATTCATGGCCAACTCATTCAAGTCGCATTACATCCTCTACACAATGGTATACAGATACCGACACCAAATCAGAGCGTTTTGAAATGGGTCACTTTTGAGGCTCCCCCACATTCATCTCCCTGCAGCCGCCCTTTACAAAAATCATTATAAATGTCACATTTTCATACAGAAGAGTTGTTGGGCTTTCCGTTGATATCAATTTAAATCATGAATATTTTATTTGAAATACTAAAAAATCCTCCCAAAAGCTCGAAAAAAATGCAACGCTCTGATTTTTTGTCAACTCCATATCTTTTTGTCTGATTTCACACTCGACCCATCTCCATATTCCGGTTCGCTGCACACACCCCATTTGCATAATCCTTACGATTAATATGCCATCGTAAGGAAGAGATAATTTCCATTAAAATGGTATCCAATTCAACAATTTTGATGAATGGAAATGGTGGCAGTATTCAATAGAATGTTAACCTTTAGAAAACTGATCAACACAGTCATGCACTCGTAAATTGAATGCATTGGGGCCATTTTGCGAGATTTCACTTCCTGCCTCCCCCTATTCTCTGGGCTACTGCAATCGCCCCAATTGCATAATCACTACACATAATGCATCGTTTGAAAGGTATATAATGAGGCTTTATTGTGACACCGATTTTGAGTATTCTTATTAAAAAATACGAGAGATATGATCGATGAAACTTGAGTTTCCGAACTTTTTTTGAGGGGTTTAGATGAGATTTTCATGTAAGGAACTACATTCCTTTCTCGTACGTACATAGTTGAAGAGAAATTTGAGTTGCCCGATTGTGCAAGCAAACTAGACCATTTATGAAATTTTACTTGCCCGACACAAATTTGTCCTTGCCCCGGGCAAGCGGGCAAGTGCTAGTGTAGAGCCCTGGTTACATCATTCTTTTCCAGTATATGAACCCCCCCCCCCCCCCGCCCCCCTTCTTTCACTGACTGTACATATATGATTTGACTGTGCAAACCACACAGTATTGTTTCAGAAGTATCTATTACTCAGTATTTTGATGTGTAGACAAAAAATAGCATGTGAAGTAAGAGTAAGGAATGCAGTGATCATCACATTACAGTGGTATTGATATTATAATACAATGTAACGCCTGGCACATGGAGCACACTGTCATACATATCGATACCGTACTAAAAACAAGGAAAGAGATATCTGCAAGCTGCACAAACTCATCAAACTATAATGTCAACCTGATACTGGCAAATCATCATTATGAAATGTTGAACTATTTTGAAAGGCAAGCAGGCAAGCGAGAGACCCCATTATAGATCCCAACCTAAAAAATCCTCCCAAAAGCTCGAAAAAAAATGCAACGCTCTGATTTTTTTGTCAACTCCATATCTTTTTGTCTGATTTCACACTCGACCCATCTCCATATTCCGGTTCGCTGCACACACTCCATTTGCATAATCCTTACGATTAATATGCCATCGTAATGAAGAGATAATTTCCATTAAAGCATATCCAATTCAACAATTTTGATGAATGGAAAGGGTGGCAGTATTCAATATAATGTTAACCTTTAGAAAACTGATCAACACAGTCATGCACTCGTAAATTGAATGCATTGGGGCCATTTTGCGAGATTTCACTTCCTGCCTCCCCCTATTCTCTGGGCTACTGCAATCGCCCCAATTGCATAATCACTACACATAATGCATCGTTTGAAAGGTATATAATGAGGCTTTATTGTGACACCGATTTTGAGTATTCTTATTAAAAAATACGAGAGATATGATCGATGAAACTTGAGTTTCCGAACTTTTTTTGAGGGGTTTAGATGAGATTTTCATGTAAGGAACTACATTCCTTTCTCGTACGTACATAGTTGAAGAGAAATTTGAGTTGCCCGATTGTGCAAGCAAACTAGACCATTTATGAAATTTTACTTGCCCGACACAAATTTGTCCTTGCCCCGGGCAAGCGGGCAAGTGCTAGTGTAGAGCCCTGGTTACATCATTCTTTTCCAGTATATGAACCCCCCCCCCCCCCGCCCCCCTTCTTTCACTGACTGTACATATATGATTTGACTGTGCAAACCACACAGTATTGTTTCAGAAGTATCTATTACTCAGTATTTTGATGTGTAGACAAAAAATAGCATGTGAAGTAAGAGTAAGGAATGCAGTGATCATCACATTACAGTGGTATTGATATTATAATACAATGTAACGCCTGGCACATGGAGCACACTGTCATACATATCGATACCGTACTAAAAACAAGGAAAGAGATATCTGCAAGCTGCACAAACTCATCAAACTATAATGTCAACCTGATACTGGCAAATCATCATTATGAAATGTTGAACTATTTTGAAAGGCAAGCAGGCAAGCGAGAGACCCCATTATAGATCCCAACCTCGGTGTACTTCCTGTTTCTCTGCAGGGGCGTAATGAGATGGGGGGGGGGGATGGGGGAGGGGGGCAAAAAAGAGAGTGCCATTCATGGTCAACACCTTGAGTGCTAATGTAAAAAATTTGCACCTTACAGTACACAGAAATCCTATTGAGCCGCCTATATTCCTAGCAAGCTAGGAGTTAACATGATGGTTGCATACTCTGCCAACAATAGAAGTAACGTGATGTTTTTGTTTTGTTTTGTGTGTGTTTGGAGAGGGGGGGGGGGGGGGGGGGAGGGTGGGGGGTAGTTCCCAGCACACCCCTACTTTCTCTCCCCCCTTATACACTACTGACTAGTATCGCTAACCACCATCAAGCAAATCTGATTCATCTTGCAATTTCTTGCCAAGTTTCTGTCAACCTGATGTCAAAACATCAATACGATTATGAAATATCTTGAAAGGCGAGCAAATTCAAGATCCCGGCAGGAAATACCCCTACTGCTGTTGTACCAGAAAGTTTCGAACATACTTCCTACTTTCCCATATGGCATACATACATATTTTGTGCCACATTTTGCTGCTACGTCTGCAACGGCTGCAACCTGTTGTCATGAAGTGTATTTTTAGTGGATGACATCATTCAATGTTTCTAGTTGTTCAGTGTATTGCTCAAAAGGCGAGTAACACAAGATTTCCCGAAAACACACTCACCCCCGCTACCATGGAGTTATGGGTGAACTTCCTGTTTTCACATATGACATACATAATATTTTGTGCCACATTTTTGCTGCTACGGCTGCAGCCTGTTGCCACCATGCATGCTGTCAATGAAATATATTTTAAGTGGATGACATCATTCATTGTTTCTATAGTTGTTTAGTGAATTGCTGAAAAGGCGAGTAATCCAAGATTCCCAGGAATCACACCCACCCCCGCTGTACCATTGAGTTTTGGGTGAACTTCCTATTTGACAAACTTCCTATATGACAAACGGCATAATATTTTGTGCCACATTTTGCTGCTACGGCTGCAACCTGTTGTCATGAAGTGTATTTTCAGTGGATGACATCATTCAATGTTTCTATAGTTGTTCAGTGAATTGCTTGAAAGGCGAGTAATCCAAGATTCCCAGGAAATACACCTAAATTGTCCCCTCTGCTGTACCATGGAGTTTGGGGTGAACTTCCTGTTTTCACATGACATACATAATATTTTGTGCCACATTTTTGCTGCTACGGCTAGAACCTGTTGTCAATGAAGTATATTTTCAGTGGATGACATCATTCAATGTTTCTAATTTTTGTCAGTGAATAATTTTGTTTTTCATGGCTTGTTTTGAATTTGTATGACTACGAGACTAGTCTGTCGGTTGAGAAAGAGAAGGGCACTAAGTCACTTTTGGTACCTTGGAGATAATGCATCTTTAAAGTTTGGGAGACTTGTAGAAACCCAACGTAGCTCTCTTTTTTGTTTTTGACGAATATTTATAAAATTATAAATAATTATTTTCTGAAACGTTGGCATCACAAAGAGATTACTCCAACGAACAACATGTGATGCAGAACCCAATTTAGCCAAAAATTGGCTTTACGCCCTTCTGACTCTCATCGGACGAGATGTTCAAATACATACAAAATTCAAATACATATTGATAGTTCCTCCGTTTTACAACTGCCCCTGCCATGGGCGTAGATACTTACATAATACCTATTCATCAGGGGGGGGATGAATGAATAGATCTTCCCCCCCCCCCCTGTTGAATGAGTATCAATGACAGATCTACGCCCATGGCCCCTGCTGCCATGTCAGCATCGTCAAAGGTGGTTATATACAGTGCGTGACATCATTCAATGTTTATGAGTCATCGTTACCAGTCATCTGTTGAGCATGACATGTTTGGTTTTTATTTGGCACTTGTCTCTTAAATATATAATTTTGATTCACTATACTACTGCAAATTTGGATAGTAAATCCCAATCCCTCTGATAATTTATATCATCACCAGATGTGAATACAGTCTAATCTTTTTTTACTTGAAAATGTGCACGATTTATTTGTTTATTTGTATGTTTGATTGTTTGCTTGTTTGTTTGTTTGTTTGTTGTTTTTGGAGGGGTGTGTGAATAAATGAGATATGTGTGTATTATATGAACAGTGACTATTTTTTATATGTAATATTCCTGAAAAATTATCATACATCTGGGTATTATGAATCTTGAGGTGATATAAATACATCGGAAGGATTTAAATTGTATTTGTACGTTTGTTTTTAAGGATTAAAAAATAATTGTAAGGAATATCAGCATGATTTTGTGTGTGCCCTATAAGATAGCTCGGTAATGGCCCAATATGTTATACACGGTAAGCAATGTATAATTCGCCCTCATAAAATATGCTCGTAATCTGTAAATTGACAAATAGTGTACATAGTTCATCCCAGCAAATCTAGGCTCCCAGCTCTCTCGGTAACCAAGGAATTTTCAAGTGCCCGTTTCCCAGGAAGAAAAAAAACCACACACACAAATACACACATAACAAATTGCAAACGTGTTTTACACAGTCTGCGCTGCACTGCCAAGCCCTGAGCTAAAAATAGATTTGAATCCTAAAACAGGAAACTAGTGGGTGGAGCCTAAGTCTCGTTTACAAGGGCCTCTAGCAGCCAATCAGATGTATCGAGCACTCTCCAGTAGCGCAGCGGCGTGTGAGAGTGTGTGTCCCACTGAGCTCATGTGTGTGTTCTCACTGTGAGGCGGTTAATTAGTGACACTCGCTTCTGAGTTGTACAAGTAGAACTGACTTTTTGCTGCATACAAAGCGCTGAATATACTTTTATACTTATTCGTCTCTTTCTTGTCATCCCAACGAGGACATCAAATTTTTAATATCATTCCTTGTGTGAATACTGAATATTATCTGAGATTTGCTTGATTGTATATATGCTCTTGCACTTTTCTTGGACGGACTTTCGTTAGCATCGGCTTTGTCTCTTGGTTTCCAGGGAGGACAATCATATTGTTGATATAATTCCTTTGCGAGTATTATCCAGATAAATGAATATATATATACCTGTGCAATTTTCTTGGCTGGACATTGACTTTTGTTGACATCAGCATATTCTGGTTGGTTTATCAGATTTAGATTTAGAACCTATCTGGAGTACAGAAAACTGTATCCCGTGGATTGCTATTTTGTGGATCTATGCGATTTTACCTGGTAAGTGTATGCTCTATCAGCTTAGAATTCTACTTTACTATTGGAGTAGTATACTATTATGAACATTGTTTTACTAACTACAATTTATTCTTGTCTGAAATGAAATTTATAAGTAATTTTGTTAACAAATTATATATATTTATGAACTTATCTCAAGCAAAGCTACACCTCCTTTGATTGAATAGATATTTGTCCATCCTTAAAGTTCTTTTAGCTGTTTTTTTACCATTTATTTGCAGTGGCTAAATTAAATGGCTTCAACAGAATTAAATATATATGCAGCTTCACTTTGAAATGCAATAAATACAATTGTCGAAGCCACTTCTTAGTCCCTTGCAGTTGAGAACATATAGCTCTTTTAATTGTCAGAAAGGTTATTATGAAGACTTCTTTGCAAGCTTTTGTTGCAAAAAATAGCATGTTTACATATTTTTCCAGTGATTTAAAAATTAAACCATATATAATATGCTCTTATTAATTGTTTTATTTTCAGGATTACATTGTCATTGTTTGTACAATAAACAACAACTTATAATCACAAAATCACATTCAATCATGTTTGTTAATGAAGTGGGCATGTAATAGGTTTGTGTGTAGTCACCCCATATGTGTTACTAGGAGACCTTCTTTAAAAAAAACAGACGCAAAACCTGTCAAACTATGTTTCATTGTTCTATAAATTAATGAGTCAGTTATAATTTATGACTGTACCTTCTCAGCCCATGCACAGTCTTCAAACGATACGGTGTTTGTGTTAGCAACAGATGAGTCTAATTAGTTTGTGACTTTCACTTTCGCTATAATTATGATAAATCTTTATTTGGTAATGGTTTTGTCTTAAAATATCATTGTTGAATCGTTAATGCCCTACATTGTATTGTTGAATGATGTCTTTCATCTTTTCCTCTTGCATTTCCGTATCCAGTTTTGAATGGATGGAATGCAGTGATTCTCTGTATCTTGTCAAGTCATCACTGGCAGTCCTTCAACTTCAAGATTTGAACTTGGATGTAGGGATTCTCTTAAACTTGCATGTTCATCAATTCATCTTTAACAATAGAATATATAGTGGTGATATTAGGGCGATTGGCTTGTAACATTAAGACTTTAAGAATAGGATACATACATAAAGATAATGTGGTTGATTGTAACTTGCTTGTTCTGGCTTGTAACATTCCACTTTAAGAAAATAGGATACATACATAAAGATAATGTGGTTGAATGTAACTTGCTTGTTCGTTGCTATAACAGACAATTGAAACTCAAACAATAAAGTAAAGTGTAATGTCCTAGTGATTCTTGGCAACATGTGGGTGTGTTGCTGTTTCACTGCAAACCAAATTAAAATGTAAGACAGGAACATCATGTAGAGTGTTTTTGCAACCTGGGTACATTGCTGACAGATAAACTAAACTTTTAAAATAGAATATAATGCAGTGATTGCATGTTGGTAAAAAAATATATATATATAATATCATGGCTGGATTATATTACAGATTTCAGAAATTAATCATCTAAATCACTCTTTGTTTCTGTGATAACTAGGTTTTACTTTTGTTGTTTTTATTGTAGAGATAAAAGACAGAACTTGTATTTCTTTAACCCATATGATATGTGAACTTTGTGTACCATGTATTAACTCTATTGGGGATGACAATGTTACGAGAGGAACTCCAGAAGGCTCATTGGTTTTTAACATCTATACTTCTACAGCACACTCAAAAAGGGGATGTGGGGATTTCCTCATTTATTTCATGTTAATATTGTTCAGTGTTGCCACGTACAAGTTCATTGTATGTATGTGCACGCAGACCTGGATTCCCATCCATTATGTGCGATGGGTCCCTGGAAATTTAATCATTCAATTTATTGGCCCCCTCTTTCGGAGCCTAGTTCTGGATTTTTGTTATTTCTATTCCTGTGTTTGATTATTGGGCCTTTTAACCCGTTCCCTTCCAGATTCTGAAATCCCCATAGACTTTGTACACAGCCCACTTGGTTGCTGTATAGGCAAGGGGTTAATATTTGAGAGGATATATTATATATGCATGAAATGGGTGGACATTTTCCAATAAGCCAAAAAGAGAATATCCATGCATTAAGTATTAAAAAAACTACTTTGAAATGTTTATCATACATTATCTGATGATATTTTATAAAGTTTTCACACTTTATAATGTAAGATATATAGTCATTGATTCATCATGAAGTAAAACAACATTGGTTGTAGTGAAGTGATCTATGAGACAATTAATTATCTTAGCTACGACTTGAGTGTTTTTTTTATAGTATAAAAAATGTGTTTTTAATCTTTATCAAATAATATTTTAAAAGGTTGATAATTATAATAATACACAGTTTTGGAATAGTGCACAACACATTGCAACTGCACGTTCATATGCGCTCATCAGTCATGTAGTCATTGATATATCCTACAAATTAACAAAAAGCTTTTGTAGTTCAGTGAGCATTGAGATAAAATTACATTTATTTATTTATTCAGTCTTCTTTAAAAACACACCGGGGTAGCCCCATTCAGTACCACAAAGGCCTGCTTTACAAGGGGGCCCTGTATCAGACAGAAATCACACAAAGTATACATTTGTATACATGAGTTTAGTATGAAATGGTGATTAAAAGGTTTTTTTTGGTCTCATGTAGTGATTAAAAAAGGTTTATGGCGTAGAGAGCCATGGGGAAAAGTGACATAGACCTCAACATGATCCATTTTGACAGGTGTAGATAATTACATAATTCCACAGACTAATCCCGGCGGTTTAATTGATAACAAAGATTTGAAGTAGAAGTACATTAAACCCTTCACTGCAGTTGGGGCATATGAATGATACAATTATTGACAGAAGTGACTTTGTCATCTATTCGGGAATGAGAGGGTTAATTCGCAACAGCTTGTTATCAAGGTTCTCCTTTGATGGTTTTAAAATGGATTTGAAACTAGAGCTCGATTCATATTCGATTGTATTTATTCATTTCCACATATGGAAATGCATATTGTGAGACTAAATATCATGTAACATCAAGAACATGATATATTTATATATGTATTTATTTATATCTCACTGTGTTTCAACTGTGGATATAAATAATACAATTTATGTGCCGTATGTGCATATAAAATTAGAAACGGGGACCATATCTTTTTATGCGCTGTATATTAATGCAAAATTAGAAACCTGGACTCTTATTTTATTAATATTTTTATTGATTTGCTGTATGTTGATGTAAATTTAGAAACGTTGACTCTATTTATGTCCAAAGAGAATCTTTCTCACACTGTATTCGGACCATTATGTCTGCTATAAATAAATGGCTGTGATGTTTCTTGGCCGTTGCGATGCACAATTGATGAAACGAGTCAATAAAGAGGTGTCCAGCCAGGCAAGCGTTTTATAATGAGCTATAGTAATTGGCGAGTAATTACCCTCAACAACTGGACAGCAAACAATCAACGTCGTCGACTGACTCCTTTCGGTTTAGATATCATCACCTGAGCTCCGTCGGGGTTTGCTATTTTCGTTGTTGTATTCCAGTCACTCTCTCTTTTTCTTTTTCAGTCTATTTCCGTGAAGAGCTCTATATATAGATCGAAAGTACATGGTTGTCAGAGACTGGTACTGAGTGTAGTTGAAAATACATACATATCTGTTTAATTTCAGTTACCATTATGCTCCATGGTAACAGTTGTTGTTGTCTTTAGTATTTTATTGTGGCTCGGAAACGGATGCATTTAGCCTTAATTGGTCGTGCAGCCATCTTTCGTATCAATGCAAGGTTTTGAAGTATAGTATTTCACTAATATTTGGTTTGTTAGGATTGTGGTTAGTCTGTCATTATTAATTGCTAATTTGAAGCACTATTCGTTTGTTTCATTTTACGCTGTCTTTTCCTTAGTTAAGTATGTTGTCTTTCTTACACTGTGTAAAGTATATTTGTTTTGCGTATGTTCTTTCCATTTCTTCCTATCTTGCTTACTGATCATAATTTAACATTTTATAAATCTTAATCTTTCTCAGGTTTAATTTTGGTATAATGCACATTCCCCAGAGACCCCAACCTATTTATATTTTGTTCCAGTTCTCAAAGGGTTAAGATAAGTCAGAAATTCATAATTTGTGTTGCTAAATTTTGCAATGAACACAGGAAGATATTTAATGTAGTATTTGCCCTCCCTTTTTCAGGGATCAAAATTTTCCCACTAAATCCTGAATGTGGGCCCCCTTCGTTTATCATTTCAGACACGTTGCAGTACTTTTCCACACAAATCACATATGTGATTTCAGGCTCTTGACTTTAATACAAGTGCATGTAGCTACATTAGCTTGCACTCCTGATACATGTAATCTTCACAATTCACAAGTGCAAGTCTAATTTCTAACCTGAAAAAAAAATCAGATTCTGTACCGACAAATAGGTTTGGTTTTATTGGCTTATTTGAACACCCTTTTTCCAGCCTTTCCATGTTGCTTCATCAGATCCCTTCTCCGCTGACCTTTGTCAAAATGAATCTTCTCTCTGATATTTCTCTCTTATAGACATTCTCATCTTGTTTGATTTATTTCTTTACAATGGTGTTATAATTTCCTTACTTTCATTATCTCCCTATCTCTCCCTCTTTTTCTCCCTCTCCCTCCTTTTTGCGATATTCCTGTCCTACCATCGCCATTCATATTATATTTCCAGGCGCTGCAAGCAATAAAAGCACAACCACTCAAAGAATCTGAACTATTTTAGGATGCACACACAGGGCAGGAGCACTTAGCGCTGTATCCCCAGCAAATTAGTTCCTCATTTACGGGGCTGCTATTTATAGCAAGAGACTAGTCCCCTGGCCGCATTCCCATCGGTCCCACCACACTTGCACTTGGGCAAACCGACCCCTGCATGACCCCATTTTACATCCGTCCCGAGGGCAAGGGCATGCCTATAAATAGCTGCAGCCTTCCAGGTCACTCATCAATGCCGCCTTGTGGAGCGTCCCTCGAGAATGGTCTTGATGGTTGGTCACACGTTCCCATTTTACCATCTTGCTATTTTTGTGGTCCCCATTTCACCAGTGCGGATATTATTAGTGCATTTTGCTGGGGTGTACCGTATTTTACTGACATGGTTTTTTATAGTGTCCTTTAATAATATGGGACCAAAGTGATCCTCCCCCATCTAAATATAGCAAGAGCATTCCAGGTCTTTCATCAGTGCAGCTTTTGTGGGATATCCCCCGAGAGTGGTCATAGTAAATGACAAATAAATTTTGCCATTTCTTCATCCTCCCTTTTCTTTCCCCAGTTGACCAGTGCCACAGCGAATATTGAAAGAAGATGCCTGGCTTAAAATAAATAGATTACAGATATATGACGTACACTTTAATACAAAGTTACAATTGCCAAGATCATCCTCCACTTTTGCCAAAGCTAATATTGTCTTCCTTTCTTTTCATTTTTGTATCTTTCAGAACAATTGAATTGTGAATCTGAAGAGGAAAAGCCAAGGTGAGCAACAACCTTCCCTCCAGACTGGCCCCACCTTCAAGGATGAGGAACGTCTAGCGATGAAGCACCTACTGATTTCCTCGCCAAGCAATTCTAGTGAGGATCAGATCGTCATCGTCATGCAGGAGTCAACTGCCACCCCAACAGGTCTCTTCCATCACTATGACAACCAGAACGCCACGGATGCGCTATCTTCATCTTCTCCAGAACATGCAGGGGTGATGTGGAGTCCTCCTGTATACGTGGCTCTTGCCCTTATCTTTATTCTGGGCGTCATCACATTTGTCGGCAACATCTTGATTGTTGTCTCTGTGGTCAAGTTCAAGAGACTGCAGATCCCTCCGAACTACATCCTGGTGAACCTAGCCATAGCCGACCTGGGAGTGGCGGTGATGACCCTTCTCCTCTTTGGCTTCAAGTTCTTGAGGAGTGGGGAGCAAGGCGGCATGGTGTGTCTGGTGCCTTACTGCCTGATGTCCCTCTTCAGCGGCGTCTCAGTGCTCAATCTCAGCGTCATCGCCTATGACCGCTTCTCCGCCCTCGTGGAACCTCTGAAGTACTCCACCAGGATCACCTCCTGTCACATCACCGTCATCTGTATGGCAGTGTGGATCTACATGGGATTAATCTCAACCATCCCGCTCATCACCTGGAACGTTACGGATCATGATCGATTCAGCTCAAATGTGACGTGCACAATCAACTTTTACCAGAGCTACACCACTCTAGCGCAAGTCATTGCTGTGTTCCTGCCAGCAATCGTGTGCATGTTCTTCTGCTATTGTCGAGTGATGCTGGTGGCGAGGCACCACACCAGGGCAATTTCAGCTGTCAAGTTCTCGCTGTCGCCGGGTGTACTCAAGAGTTACAACTCCTCTTTCAAGGGGAGCAAGTACTGGAGAACTTTGGCCCTCATCCTGGGGGTCTTCACCATTACGTGGGGCACATTCACTGCTACCGTTGTGATTGAAGTGTTCTGCAAGCAATGCGCCGATTTCCTAAGTACGCACAATTATTCTGGACTGTTGCTACTGCTCAACAGCAGCCTAAACCCCTGGATCTATGCATTCCGCAACAAGGACTTCAGGGCTGCCTTCAAGCGGATGGTGCGCTGCCTGAGGCGGCCGTGCAAGAGGAAGCTTGCGCGATCCAACTCCAGTCTTGTCAGCGAGAGGAGGAACTCTCACATGTCCATTGCCCTGAGCAGGACAAACAGCCTCTGCGGGAACCTACAGGCCATGCAGATGCTCTATGAGCAGGAGATGGCTCTCAAGAACAATAACCAGCCAAACTATAAGGACAGTGAAGTTGATGTGGAAACGGCTCAGACGTCAGTCAATAACAGTAAGCTGTCTATTGGCAAAGACATTGAAAGAGATCCTGACAGCCCTACCCCACCCACGCCCACTCCTCAACAGAAGGCAGCAGTAGAGATGGTTTAAAGTACTAAGGTTTAAGCAGAAATCTCATATCATAGTACCCTTGGATAGCAGGGAAATGTTTTTGTTTTGAGGAATAAAGTAGTTTGCATTTATTTCTTACTGTGCCAATTCCACCTGAACCAAAACTAGAAATATGGGTTTGGACAAAAACCAGTAGAAGAGGAAGACAAAATCAAATAAGATTCTCAGAGGGTTATTTTTCTCATATGAAGCTCAACTCTGAAACGATGAATTATCTTTAAATATTTTCTCTACCCTCAAACCCCCAAACCAATATCCATAGTACTATGTTGGTACGTGTCAAATTCACCTGATATTTGCATGTGCAATCATGATGGAAGCTAGAACATATTGAGGTTTAAATGCAAGGCCAAATATATTTCTAGTATTTGAATTGACCAAAAAGTGACCAGTCTTGGGTGGACAATGGTTAGTAAAGAAAGAAAAAATAGGTGTCGCAATGTTGATTATGACAAATAGGATAGGGTTAGACAACCCTATTGAATTTCAATATTATACTAATTTCTCAGAGAATATTTGTTCGGTAAATATTTCATATTGAAATTTAAAATTGTCAACCCCTTGCCTCCGGGAACCTGATGGGCTGTGTGCAAAGTCTAAGGGGATTTTACAATCTCAAAAGAAACGAGTCAACCCAGTGCAATTCTTATATCACTTGGGAACAGCAACCATCTGAACCATTTCAATGTCTGTAACATGTACACCTCTGCAATTTATTGACTCAAAACTGCCGTTTCATTAATTTTGATGATACGAAACTATTTTGCAGGTGCTGAACATGATGTTGAAATCGTTTGAGAGTATGATATTCTAGATCTACATGTAGTTCTATATAGATCTGTGCAAGCATCGTGTTGGAGGTGAATTGTTTTATTTTGGCAACATTGAGGACAAGATATTTATATGATAATTTGTATTTCTTTGATGGTGACATTTTTATCTTACAGACTGCCTTGTTTGATGTGGCATATGATATGTTAACTATATCGGTGATGTGCAATGTAGTGTTTTCACTGTTCTATACCTATCTTTAAATATTGAACCAAAGAATGAAATTGTCAGAGTGCAGTCGATGCGATGTTATGTTATTGTTATCTTCATATTCACTTCTTTTCACCCTGGACAAATTTGAGTCGCACATTTCGAAACATTGCAAATGAATAGTGATAAATGGTTTTTTAAAAGTGGATGTCAGACAGTGTTAGTTAAAAGAAATGTGTTTTCTAATCAGTCAAAAGAGTTGAAAGAAAACCAATTGAGGCATCTGCAAAACAAAATGTATGGTTGACACTTGACAAACATATTGCATATTACTTCATTTACAAGGCGATAATGAGAGGCAAATCGAGACAAAAAGAGAGCGAGAAAACTCCTCGACTCCACATGTCATTGTTAGAAATCTCCGCCATTTTGAAAGAGACATTATTATTAAACCTGCTGGGATGTCTGATACAAGGTTTGATTTATGTACAGTATACATTGTACTTCTGTTTATTTGCCGATACCAGGGTAGTATAATTGTCTCGGTCGTAGTCCTGTCAATCAGACTAAATTGGTACTGAACCGATCATTCCCTGAAGGACAAATCGATGACCGAGCAGATTAAAGGAGTAAAGACTGGCCGAAATTAGCCACCAGATGGCAG
The DNA here is from genome assembly GCA_037951105.1 of Echinarachnius parma. Taxonomy (NCBI): domain Eukaryota; kingdom Metazoa; phylum Echinodermata; class Echinoidea; order Clypeasteroida; family Echinarachniidae; genus Echinarachnius; species Echinarachnius parma. The sequence goes on from JBAMJV010005001.1 coordinate 27,562, forward strand.
TATATAACTCTAGAAATTGTATTCATGGACTGCTTTGCATTGCATGGAGTCCTTTTCAGCTCTCATTGAATCGCATTGACAGTTTTTACGAGTAATTTGTGTATGCTACTTTGATAAAGCACAATCATTGACATGATATATATGCGACTGTGTAATTACTTCATATAATTGTCCAAATGTCATAATGTGCATTCCCTTTGTAACAATTTCTTACTTTGTAAAAGTTTGAATCTTTATCTTTTTTGTACTTATTACAAGTTTTGTATCGATACTTCTGTACATTTTTTTATATATATATTTATGCATTTTTATACATTTTGTACGACAATATTTGCATTGTTTTTTCTTGTGGTATAGGTGATGTGTGACTTGGATGTACCATTTATAGCCAAAGTAATTGACAAGGAAAAATACTAAATGTTTGTGATGTGACGTTATTAATGTGCACACTATCAATGTTTTTTCTTTCTTCATGCCATTATTGCTGTAATGGTTTGTATTTTCCTTGAACTAAAGTATCCTTGTATTCACTCTATGTTCCTGTATACAATACTACTTGATAGTGAATCTGAATTTTAGAAAATAAGTTTGATAACTTGAAAACCTACAGGTATTTTGTAATCGGTATAATGTACCCTGGGCCAAAACTACATCTAAACATTATTGTATGCAGGGCACTAGCACTTGGCGGCTTGCCAGGGGCAAGTAAAAATGTATGTCGGACAAGTAAAATTTCATAAATGGTATCGTTTGCTTGCCCGATCGGGCAACTTAAATTTCTCTTCAACTACGAGAATAAAACTTCCTTACATGAAAATCTCATCTAGAAGTATAAGTCGGGCAAGTAAATTTTCTGTTTGGGCAAGCAAAATTTGAACATTTATGATTTTACTTGCCCAAATGGGCCAGTAGAGAAAAAAGTTAGTGTGGAGGCTTGTTGTATGCATATGGATTGTTAAAGAAAGTGTTTTCAGGGACTTTACCATACAAGGTTCTCTTTTAAAGAGACTAATTTCTATCTTTATTTATTGATTGATTGATTGTTTTGCACATTATCATCACCATCACCTTTGCCGTTTCATAACTTATATCCGATGGGCAACTGATAAGTTTAGAGCCTACGCAGAAAAGGTGAGAAAAGGCGATATCTGTCATGATCTGTGTTGCTTTCATTGAAAAATAAAATGACAACACATTTGTATCAGCTACCATGATTTCCTGAAGGCTCCAAACTTATTAGTCATCCCTCGTACATGTAGATCATTCTTGCCTTAGACGTAGTATGCATTGCATCATCATTGCAAAGAAAAGTGTACATCACTATATGGGGGCATGCAGGTAGTTTTTGCCACAGGACTGAGGGCTTTTGTGACTGCATATCATACTTCATACTGTTTTTCACCAGAGAAAAAAAAAATGTGACCGTCTGCCTGTCTGAACACAATTTGTTATTGCCAAAGAATTATAAAGATTTTTACCTGAGAGTAATAGTAGATTTTGCTATAATAAAGCTTTCAGGATCTTTACATGACGCATATAGGTAAAATAGGACCAGAAGACGACATCCCCTCCCCCTCCCTTTGTGAAAATAAATATAGAAATAAATAACAATTGTGTTAATATTTTTGGAAAACCATGCCCCCCCCCCCTTCCCCCTACCCCTGAACCCTCAGTTTGTTGCCCCTGGTTACGTCACTGATCCTGTTCACTATTGACTGAATAACTTACAATTATCTAAAGTACTCTTGGCATATTTCCTCCATATTGTTGATATCTCACCCTCTTTGTTATAGTATATGACTATTAATTGCAAAGATGTAGTTATCACAGTGAAACCTCGTTATAACGAGCACCTTGGACCCAGTGACTTTACCTTGTTTTGTCAGATTTGTTTGTTATATCAGGGCTTATTAAGATAAAATACTTATAAGTCAGACCTTTAAAATGACCTAATTTAATTATATCAAGTACTTTGTTATAAATGAGCTCATTATAAAAGCAGTTCCAATGTATGTTTATCCTAAATTGTATAGATGTAACTGTTAATCACTGAGTTTATAAATGAGAAGAAAGAAGAAAGTTGGTATTGGATGAAAGAAAAATAATGTATTCAAGTCGCTTGGCTGGATGTCTCCAACAAAGTTGTTATTAAATTTGTGATGCACAAGTATGTTATAAAAGCCTTTGATATTCAATTCCTTTAAATAGTTGTGTGTCTACTTCCGTGATGTCTGTAATGATGTTTTGTATGTGTATGCTGTGTGTATGTGTGTGTGTGTGTGTGTGTGTGTGTGTGTGTATGTTTGTATGTGTGAGTGTGTGTTTGTATGTGTCTGCATGTGTTTGTATGTGTGCATATGCAGTATTTATGTTTGTCTACTAGTGAGAGAACTGTGTACATAAAATGAAACCATCAAATATGCAACATGTATCAGTTTGATGATTAAAATGATAATACTCATAATTATATTTAGAACTATTGAAAGAAAAAATAACAGTCACATTAAAATTGAAAAGATAGTTGAGATTCATTGTGAAAGGGAAAGAGTTAGAGAAATATACAAGATTCTAGAGAGGTAGATTTTTTATGAATCTGTGTTTGTGTGCACGGGCGTAGACATGTCATTGATACCCATTCAACTGGGGGGATGATCTATTCATTCATCCCCCCTGATGAATAGGTATTACGTAAGCCCGTGTTTGTGTGTAATTGTGGTTGCTTTTTGTAGCACAAAGCAAATGAACATATAGAACAACAATTGTCCTCTGAAGGTAGTTAGAAAGTCCTCGGTAGTCGAACAAACATATTTCATCAGGCATCTGTGGGCGAAGATTAATTTCATTTCATTGCATGTGACCCTAATGAAATAAACACACTGTGCTACAGCCTATAAGCATAATGTGTTTCACTGTGTGGATCACATTGTGAAACCATGTTTTATCACAGTGTCAATGCTCACCACACAACACTGAAACACAGTGTCATAGCACCGGGGGGGGGGGGGGGGGGGCTAGTGTGTATTAGTGTGTATTACAAACAAAGATAATAATCATAATAAAATAACAGTGAATACCTAATTAATGCATGTTCCATCTCTTAGACACATGCGGCGCTTACATTGACAATATAATTAGATGTATACAGAAAAGGGGCTGGGGCTGAGGGGGCACTGGCATGCACACGTCCATGATGGCACATGGCTGCTAATATTCAGTGTTTAAGATAGCCGCTGCATAGCAATTAAATGTGGTATGATGGCTTTATTTTATTATGCAAAATTACAGACGGCTGAAAAAAACTGGCAATGAATTTAGGCCCACTGATGTACGTCAGCGGCTTGCATAAACGTTTTAACTGATATTTCTGCACAACTAAGGTTCAGATTTTTCCACAAAAGCCCTTTTAATACTATTTCAACAATACTGATCAATTAGTTTGGCCAATAGAGATACTTTCGGAACTGTTATTTGGCCTTAAAGGTGAATGACAGTAGTGGGAAACGCCCCACCCCCTAAAAATGAAATGTACACTCTTATTACCAACCATGTGAAAGAATATAGTTTTACTAATATGGGATTATACAAATTTGGCCAAGAAACCGCCTACTAATTGATATATTTGCAAAATTATAAATTGATCTGTTGCGGATAGATATCGCCAACGCGGAATCACGCATAGGCTACGCTACGTACAATTTGACCACGTGCGTTTGCTATACGGGCTTGTCCCCAGCTTGTCGATATCTCCAGTCCAGCGCTAGCGGCGCGGACAGGTGCGAACGGGCGGTGGATTTATACATTTCACGGGCGGGTATTGGATTTCTTCCGATATTTCTGCATTTAACGCATCGTTAGGTTCGGATTTTACCACACAAGACCTTTTTAGATACTTATTCAACAATATTGATCAATTATAAATGTTTTCTGTAACTTTCCCAAAACTGTTATTCATAGATGAATGCCAGTTTTGGAAACGCCCCCCCTACCAAAAAATGAAATGGTAGCTCTTATTACCATTCATGTGAAAGAATATGTTTTTACTAATACGGGATGATACAAATTTTGCCTGGAAACCGCCTACTAATTGATATATTTGGTAAATTATCATATCAATACAAATTTTGCCTGGAAACCGCCTACTAATTGATATATTTGGTAAATTATCATATCGATCCTCGCCGATGGTCGTATGGTTGATATACACACGTGCGATGCATGTAAATCCTATGGAAAATGCGCACAGGGTAATTCGCCCAAGCAAATCGCTCGAACGAGCGTACGAATGTGGCCACTGGCCAGCGTAGACGGGCCAAGCTGACGGTGAATTTAGGCTCAATGTCAGCGGCTTTCATAAACGTTTTTACTGATTTTTCTGCATTTGACGATATTACGGTTCAGATTTGTCCACACACGCTCCTTTTTATGTTATTTCAATAATACTAATCAATTAGTTTGACCAATAAAGCTATTTCCCACTACTGGCCCTTTCCCTTTAATAAGCTCCTTTGCCCAGTGCCCCCCCCCCCCCCCCCCCCCAATGTTGTGGAGAACAACATTGAACATTAAATATTTTTAGGTCAGTAAAAATGGTACCCTCAAATAATAAAACAGAAACATGATTGTAATCCTTTTTTGGGGGGGTGGCTTGTCAAATGACGCCCCCCCCCCCCCCCCCCCCACCCCCACCACCACCACCACCACCACCACCACCACAATCCAGTGGACGTGGGGGCGCGAGGTCCGGAATCGAGGACCGACCGCTGCGCAGGGGTGCGGTCTACCCAATTCCCAGGGCCCGGCCCGCCGAACCTCGCCCGGTGGCGAGGCCGGTACGTTGGCCCTGCATAGTTCGTGGCTGCATGCATATGCAGCTGTCGAGTGTTGTGTATTTGTTGTTGCAATTTTGCACTTAATCCAGGCCAGGAGACATCAAATTCTAGCTACAATGGCTGAAGCGAAAAATTCGTTGCCTGCCGAGGAGGTTGATGCATCATGTTCATCTCCCGATTCATCCACCAAGGTATACCCCTTATTTTAAAAGTATAATTTGTTTCCCAGATCTCAATCTCAAATCCAAAATTGGATCTGCAGGACATCTACAAATACAATGCAATGTCAATGTACACATGTACATAATATACTAAACTAAAGTAGATTGACAAATCTATTCTTTCCATAGTCTCTTTATACATTTAATTGCAGTCTTTAACTGTCGGCCATTCCAAGTAAATGGTGCAGTCGCCGCGCGCGCGCTGTACATTTTGCAAGGGGTTTACTAAATAAATGTTGTCGATGCCCATGGCTGACTGGAATTTTGTGATCGTTGGTTGCATTTTTACGTCCATGACCAAAGAAAGATTATTCCAGCTTTTGATTGTTTTGCCATTTACTTTGTAATGTAGGTGTGCTTGAGTTGAGTTCTACACTGCAGTGGGATGTATCTATCGTTAGGCAGTTGACCTCGCCCCTACAAGACAAGGGGTTAACAGCATGCTGCATTAACCCCTTACTCCATTGCCTTTAACTCAAGTGAACGCTACCGCGGAGCGGTAGCGTTCAAGGTCGGGCTCATAGTGCCCCTGAATTTATCCGCTAATGTGCACAATAAGTGTGCTTAAAATTATAGATATGATACGGTACTTACCACCGTGTAGATGATACATATGTTATGCAACTATGGGGTGGATCAGAATGATGATTTTTCGCTCCATTCCGCATCAAAATGAGTGATTTATGCACATCATCGACTTCTATCTGTGTTGTATCGCGACTTCTGAACGATCGATTACCGTACGACCACTAAACGCGCGAGTCAGATCTGCCATCTATTCGGCGGGCGCGGTACATGAATGGAGACCGTACCCGCGCATTCGCCTGATCATCGCTCGTTCCTAAGTCGCGATACAACACAGATAGAAGTAGAGGAGGTGCATAAATCACTCATTTTGATGCGGAATGGAGCAAAAAATTATCATTCTGATCCACCCCATAGTTGCGTAACATATGTATCATCTACACGGTGGTAAGTACCGTATCATATCTATAATTTTAAGCACACTTATTGTGCACATTAGCGCATAAATTCGGGGGCACTATGAGCCCGACCTTGAACGCTACCGCTCCGCGGTAGCCACTGGCGTAAATCTGTCCGGAAAACACAATGCATTGGGGGGTCGAGCAATTGTTCACAAACGGTTTGTGAACAATTGCTCGACCCCCCAATGCATTGTGCTTCCGAACTGTGCTTTACGCCAGTGGCGGTAGCGTTCACTTGAGTTACATTGCCTTGAGAAAAGCCTGATAGTCAGCTGCTCTCATTGTCCAAGTAAACACTGGGGAATTCCCCTGTCTACCTAGCCTTAAAACTAGATGTTTTTCACACTATTGATCAATTTGATGCTGTGTATGTCTGTATAAATTGCATAATATGGCTTTGGCCTTTGTTCAACAAACAATTATAGCATGCCTTCATTGAATCATTGTGTTAATCTTATAAGTAGTTCAAAGCTGGTTGTAAAGAATTCCTAAGGCTTAGAGTCACAAATTGACCTATATACTTTGGAATGCGATACAAAAGCCACATGTATTGACTATTGTCTTGTCCAGACACGGGTCTATTGAAATGCTGCACCCCTGCAAATAGTACAAGTCAGAGTACTTTGCAGAACCCATTGTCAGTTAGGTCATTCAGACACTAATCTACGAAATAATCCCTTCAGCCTTTTGATAATACTGGCTGGCAGACAAGCCTAAACATGTAAACAACTGTTCTAAATGTTTTGGTTGAGGGCTGCACAGTCAGAAAGCTCAAGCTCAGATTGGAGCTTCAATTCATAGATCAAATATTTTAAAAACTGGAATTTAAAGTGCTTCTGACATTGGAAAGCTCATGTAAGTTTGAAATTATATTCAATTCTAACCCCCTGTCATGTTAAGTTTGATTAATTGGTGAGATTTTAGCTAGAAATGATTTTATGATTTTTGCCAGTCTGACAAATTTGTTTACTGCAGCCTGCCTATGAGAGTGGCCACAGAGTGTGTTGACCTGTCGTCCCAGTGAGGTACCACAATGAGTTGACTATAGAGTACAGAAGCCATGACGTCATAAAAACACTTTTTTAGAATTTTCAAATTTGGACTTCATTTTCAGAAAGAGCATAACAAATAATGTCCAAATACCTAAAATCAAAGGAATAGGTTACGTATTGGCTGAGATATGCCCATCCGAATGAATGTTACTTCAATGGGCAATCAGTGTTATAATGCACTGGTTCCTAAATTTAGGAACCAGTGCACTATAACACTGATTGCTCATTGACCAAAAAATCATTCGGATGGGCATATCTCGGCCAATACGTAACCTATTCCTTTGATTTTCGGTATTTGGACATTATTTGTTATGCTCTTTCTGAAAATGAAGTCCAAATTTGAAAATTCTAAAAAAAATGTTTATGACATCATTTATGACATCACACTTCACCACTCTATAGGCACGTTGGCAATGACTGCGTTTTCTACCTTTTCGATATCACACGACGACGTAATATAATTAACACTTTGTATAATGACCACAAAAGGAAAACACAAAAATGTGCCGCTATAATCAGGTGACCTTTATAGACAGGTTCCGATATATCGTTTAAAGTCAAACCTGTGTATAATGACCAACAAAGGAAAACAAGAACATTGGCCGCTACAAACAGGTGACCTTTATAGACCAGTTCCATAAAATCATATACTATAGAGTATAGTTAGCCCTTCACTACGAACTATTCCCCATTCACCATGTACAAGGGTTGGCTGCAGCTCAACACGCGATCTCATTGGCTGCCTTGCTCATGACGTAGCTCCTCTGTGCACGTGCCCCAAATCGGCTTTGCAGCTCTGTGTAGAATATCGCATTGAGGTAGTATCGATAGCACGCATGGGCGCAATTGCGGGCGGCCACGATGCCCACCCCTTCTCAAAGTATCGTGATCGATACTACACGCCAGCATCTGAGACGGTACAATTCCATGCATATCACAGCGACTGCTCTCATACAACCACAACACAGGTATTATACATAGACATTATCAATCTAGAAACATCCACGAACACGATGCGACACCGACAGAAATTCGTAAGAATATCATGAAAATTATACTACTTACCGAAATCACAGTAAGACGAAGGTATCGTATGGGCTTTCCGCTCTTGAACAGCACTTTCAAAAAATCGTGAAAAATAGAAGAAACGTGAAAACTAGGCCGAGTTTGGTACCAGATGAAGCACAGTTGCGAGAATAATCTTGTAGCACACCGCACGCAGATGTAGGGGTAAGCTAGTGCGCATGCGCATCCATTTCATTCATAAAAATCGGCCCGATGCTGCCGTAGTAGTGACGTCACGTAATTAGGTGAATACGTCACTCGCTCGACGAAACCCGGAAGCCATCCATTCGTGGCAATAGTTCGTAGTGCCCTTTGTATGGTGACCACCCAAGAGCAACAAGACATGAAAGAAATTGGCCACTATAAGCAGATGACCATTATAGACAGGTTACCATACTAGAAACAATTGGCCGCTTTGAACAGGTTTCCATTACAGACAGGTTCCAAAATATGTTTAAAGTCAAACCTGTGTATATGACCACCAAATGTAAAACAAAAAAATTGGCCGTTATAAACAGGTGACCTTTAAAGACAATTTCCATAACACATGGTAATGCCAAACCTGTGTATAGTGACCACCCAAAGAAAACGGGAGTGGGCGATATATTGAGGTATTTTATTTAGACAGACGCCATACAAAATCCCATAGTCAGTGACCACCCACTGCAGACAAGAAGTGTGGACGCTATAAGCAGGTCACCTTTTTAGACAAATTCATTAAAAATCATACAGTACAGTCAACCTGTTTACAGAGACCACAAAAGGGAAACAAGAAATATACAGTTATATGACGTTGTGTTTCGTAACCAAATAGTGCTTATCGTCACAGATCTAGACCGACGGCAAAACAGGGGTTTACTTGTCCTAGATTTCTGGTACGAACTATGGGCACGTAGATGCGCATGCGCACTGCTTCAAAAAATGACGTCACCATACCAGTCCACTAGTCAACATACAAATCGAAAAGTCTGTGTTGTCTTCCCTTCGGGAACGTGATGTTTGCACCATGCGTAAAATTTGTTTCTGCGCATGTTGTGAAAAATCGCACATTTGATGATGCGCGCTACCCTAAGGGTCTTAGTCTAGAAACTTAACTGGTCGGAATTTCAAGGAGAAATAATGCGTAGATTGTCCGCTACAAGTAAATTTGTGAAATGATGCCAACATCGCACAAGAAATGTTGGGTTGCGTGCATTGTCAATAAGATTTGAGGGGTGCCGTTTTAAAAAAACACCGCGATCTCGTGAAGCAAAAAAATAACGCGCACGTTCGAAGACGATATCTCAAAATATAATTTCTATCTAGCCTATGTCTCTCCACTGCAGAAGGAAGGCCTCTTCATCACCATTCCATCTTCTTCTATCTTGTGCTAGTTGCATCCATGTAACACCCCCAAATTCTTTGATGTCATCCATCCAACGTCTACTCTGTCTGCCTCTTCGTCTGGTTTGTGTTATTGGTGTCCAATTAGTTATATTATGTGTCCATCTATTATCTTTACGTCTTGCAAGGTGGCCTTGGCAATCTCCATTTCTTTGTTTTTATTTCCTGTATGATATCCCTGGCATTTGTTTTCTTTCTTAAGTCCTCATTTCTGACCTTGTCTCTTCTTGTAACTCCTACCATAATCCTCTCCATTGCTCTTTCTGTGACTCTAAGCTTCTTTTCCAATTTCTTAGTTGTTGCCCAAGTCTCTGCCCCGTAGGATAGTACCGGAATTATGCATTGATTGAAAATTTGTCTTTTGAGGGAGATTGGAAGATTCTCATCTCGGAGTATAATGCTGAGTTTCCCAAATTTCACCCAAGCTAGCTGTATTCTTCGTCGCACTTCTCCTGCTGTTTCATTTTCAAGAGTGATGTTTTTACCGAGGTATATGTAACTATCCACCTTCTCAATTGTCATGCCATCAACTGCAATTGTATGGTCTTGTAGCTGGTTGCTCATCATTACTTTGGTCTTTTTTAATGTTCATTTTGAGTCCTGCCTTTTTACTGTCTACGCTCAACTCCAGGATCATTGTTTGTAGTTCCAGAGGATCATGACTAACAAGCAGAATGTCATCTGCAAACCTTAGATGATTCAAATATTCCCTATTTATTTTAATTCCTCTCGATTGCCAATCCAGGTTTCTGAAGACGTCTTCCATGGCTGCTGTAAAGAGTTTCGGAGAGATTGGATCACCCTGTCTGACACCTTTTAGGATTTTGAAACTATTGGTAGTCGTATTCTCCAGATGAATTTTGGCGCTAGGGTCTTTGTAAATAGCTTTGATGAGGCGGATGTATTTCTCATCGGTTTCTGATATAATATAATTGATAAATCGCAAATCTGATCATCGCATTGGAATCTGCACTATTTTCTCAATGTGTGAGTAAAGTTTTAAGAAATTTGTATCATTGTTAAGTCTAAAACTGTCAGAAATATTTTAGGATGCCGATGTGTAGAGGTCACTCAACTATACAAACAATCCAGCTGACTGGACCAATTTACTTTACTAGTAGATGTGCTGTAAGGGATCTCCCCCATACAGTAAACCCCTTGAGTTGCAGGGGTGACCCCCCCCCCCCCCCCCACCCCCCCCCCCCCCGTCCAGGGAAAAATGTACATTTATTTTTTGGGGACTACTTTTCAAGCTTACCTGCATGAAAATAACATTGTAATATTTGTTTTGCATTGAACTCTATGCAAATTTATGGGGGCTCTGCCCCTGTCACCCAGTAAGCCCCTTGACTCGTAGGGGTGCCACTAGATCGACAAATCTATCGTTTTCATGGCCTCTTTTAGTACAAATCCTGCACTTATACTGTTAAGGGCAGACAGTATAAGACAGCTCAGTAAATGTATCGTTGATCTAGTATGGTGCCACTTCCCTATTAAAGCATTGTTGAAATAACGATTTTGATGTAATGTATTTGAAATTTATTTAGTTATATAAGTTCTGAGATCTATTATAGTTGCCATAATTGTGAAATGCTTGTATGAAATACGTTAATATACTCCCAGTATTTGCGTTACTTACCAGTTAAAAATGATAAAGATAAACTAGAACTTGATAATGAATATATAGGCCTAAAAATATAGTTCTATTTATAGTTTTGAAATTACTTTGCATTCTCTATCTCTACAGGGCTTCATAATGCAGCAGACCATGTATCGCATTCGTGACCCTCGGAAATCCCTCGACTTCTACACCAGAGTGCTTGGAATGAGGTACTTTATGCCCTCATATAGACATTACTATACTATTGTGTGTAGCAAGATGTGCATAGACAACGCATGGGTGGCAAGTATCGCAGACTTGCCAACACATGCATTTATTATGTGTCTGCTACAAGGATACTGTGTTTATGGCATGTAAAGGTGAATGCCATTTGTTTAGTGCACATGCTGAACTCAAAATTTACGATCTGGCTCAACAAAATATTGCAAAAAGGGAAATATTGACCACAAATATGGTTTAGGACTTGGAGCTGAAGGCCTAAAATGTGATGCATGCTTGTTCCTAATTTTTGATTTTCCAAAACAATTCTTTACATTTTGTTCCATTGCGACGGTATGATGATTAACCAATTATTATTTTGTTGACTAAATACCATTTATATTTCATTAATAAGAGATTCATGTGCAGAGTGAAAGGTAAAAGGTTGACTAGTTTAGGACTTGGAGCTGAAATGAAATGCATAATAGTGATATTTGATTTTTCTAAAACGATGCTTTATATTTCCCCCTTTGTGACAATTATATTGATTAACAAAATCTTATTTAGCAAGACCAAAAAACATTTTCTATTTCATTCCATATTGCAGATTACTGTGCAAACTAGACTTTCCCAGCATGCAGTTCACGCTGTTCTTCATGGGCTATTGCGAGGAGGCAGACATTCCGAAGGACAAGAAAGAAAGGATTAAATGGGCATTCCTGCAACCAGGGACCATTGAGCTCACGTAGTAAGTACCTTTTGGTTCAAACTTGTAAGACGTGGTGTGGCAAGATTGGTAGAGCGCGCGCTTTCCGATCGTGAGATCCCGAGTTCGAATCCTTTGTAGGCCCACTGCATTTGTCCTTCAGCAAGACAATTAATCCACAATTGCTGCTCTTTACCCAGGTGTATAAATGGGTACCATGGTCGGGTGTCAATTAGCCTTTGCGTCATCATCAGTGGCAGCACGGCTACTATGCTCCCCGGGGAGTTGAGAAAGTATGCAATATCATTGTGTGGGTTTGAAATGTACCTGATGACCATTGGTAATAATAAAAATGTAAAGCGCAGTAGAGTATATATTTTTATAGTAGCTGCGCTATATAAATGTTTATAATTATTATTATTATTATTACAGTGCAAAGGGACTGACACAGATATTTTGACACAGATTTATTTTAAATTTAAATAAGCTGCATCACTTCGGTGATCCTTTGCACATATCCCCAAGTTGATTTCTTATCCTTTGGCTTTGTGTCAGGTTTATATAGCGTTATAAAAGGTTTATAGAAGGGTTTATAAAGGGTTTCTGGGACAAACAACCGTCACAAGAGCTTTCTAGCTCAGGTGGTAGAGCACCAGTCTAGCAATCCAGAGGTCTCTGGTTAGGATACCAGTGAAGCCCAAATTTGTTTGCTCGTGTTCATACATATTATATATTTCTGGTCAGTTTCCCCCACTGTTTGAATGGTCAGATCTGTTGGTAAGAAATCAATTCAATAATAGATCATAACATTCTTTAGATATTAAATCTGAGATGATTAAATATACATTACTGCAAACCGGTGACATTTGAGCTCACATAGTCCTATTGAGTTGATAGATCTTTGGGCACATACATGTACCTACAGTAGTACAGGGTGAAAAAAGGCCCTTAAAATGGAATAACTTTTGATCCATGAAATATTGAATATTTGTTCAGGCAGCATTGATTACAAGAACTAATCCTAGTACAGTAGTACTTTCAAGGTATATCCTTTAACAGGTGTACACAATTAAAGGGATCTAGTAACTTTGTTGACATGTGCAAAAAGTGATGAATGGTTGATACAATGTATATTGTTTTTATCTGATATGTCCACAGGGTATTGTGTGAAAATTTCAAGTCAAATGGACATTATATGGCCGAGTAATGAGCAAAAATGCAAAGTGATGTTCACAAACTCATTGCACTCACTTTGTACACAGTTTTCGCGATCCGTTGGATTATTTAACATCTGAACACTTCAATCGTAAATATCTTTTTAACGAAAGTGAAATTTGAAAAACCAAAACCTGTCCTATAATTTTATTGTTAATACAAATACAACAAGGTATGAGGGAACCGCTAGAATTCCAAATGGATTTTGAGGATTTGGACAATGTTACTAAGTCCCTTTAAGATGTGAAAAAAGAAAACATAACACATGTTTGGTCAAATCTAACCTCTTTAATAGGTATAGGGCAATTCCAAGCAAACATTGACATAAGCACCCATGTTTCAAATTCGTCGAATCATAACATATTTGGTATCAAATTAAAGCTTAAATATCAAACTATTCAGAAATGCATTTTGTTCACAACAAATTTTGCCGTAAACTATTATTTCATAGGAATTAATTTGCATAAATTAATTTTCAATTATTTTCACAAAATATACTTGTAAATATTAAGCTTAAAAGAGTTGCAAAAATAGGTTTTCATAACATTTTCTTTCAGTGTTGGTAAGAACATAACTTCAATTTATCAGATAAATATCTATTTCGGCATTTTCGCTCTTTGTTCTGCTTCAGTGACTGTTTCATTTATAGTCATCTATATGTCACGCTGTTACCCTAAAAACAGGTATTTTTAATATTTCTGGAAAAATATGAATGGGAATGAAATTATTTTTTGTTTCTTCTTCATTCACCCATAGAGCTATAATATGGATGCTAAATAGCAGCATTATCTTTTACCACTAATAAATCTAAGCAATATCAATTTGGTCACGCTGTTACTTTTTGGGTAACAGCGTGACGCAACCTACTCTTTTTTTGCAATATCTCAAGAATCGTTGGATGGATTCTGTTCAAACTTTGTACAAGACATGTATTCAGAGGTATGGATTATCTGATACATTTTGGGGCCATGAGGTCAAAGGTCAAAGGTCACAGCTAATTAATATGCAAAAAATATATTATTCTCAAGATATTTCAAGAATCCTTGAAGGATGACATGATAATTAATACTGGTATGTGTTCAGTGAAGTAGATGACCAGATTATAGAATTTGGTCATGGGGTCAAAGGTCAACAGGTCAAATTATTGTAGTTTATTTTTTATCACAAAAAAATGCCAGAATTAATGTTAGAAAGAGTACTGTAGATAAAAGAAAATTCTATGAAAATGTTTGGAGCACAGGTCAAAGGTCACTCAGATAATTACCAATTCAAACACAACAAGAGCCCCAGGGGGGCACGACGCTCTCCTGAGGTCAATCAATTCACATCTGGCGCATGTTCTCTCTGGCACCCTCAGAAGATATGAAATCAGTTGAAATCATGCCAAAATCTATAATGTGATGTACTATTTAATCAATAACTTTTGATCCCCTGTACCTAACATTATGATTTACCATAATGTTTGGGTGAATCATAAAAAAAGACAGACACACATATAAGACAAAGCTTAACACATTTCACCAGCCACTGACCACTTCAGCATATTAACCCCACTCACATAGGGACCCTATGGGGCCATTCTGCGATGGCCTGTCATACTTCTGGATCTTGAGAAGAAGATATTTAAAATTAACATATTTTTTACACTTGGTGCCCTCCCCCAGGGCCCCCCTGAGGGCCACGCCCACCATTTTAGCAACTTCGATTCCTCTACCCCTAAGGATGATTCCTGCCATGTTTGGTTGGAATCTAATCATTGGTTCTGGAGAAGAAGATGAAAATGTATATTTCCTATGGTAGGGCCCCAAAAAAAACTGTTACGCCCACAGGGCCCTTGTGGGGCCACCCACAAAAATCTTGTGAACAACTTTCATTCTTCATCAATAGAGGCATCTACATATGAAATATCAGGTCTGTCATACTTCTGGATCTTGAGAAGAAGATGTTTAAAATTTACATATTTTTTACACTTGGTGCCCTCCTCCAGGGCCCCCCTGGGGGCCACGCCCACCATTTTAGCAACTTTGGTTCCTCTACCCCTAAAGATGATTCCTGCCATGTTTGGTTGGAATCTAATCATTGATTCTGGAGAAGAAGATGAAAATGTATATTTCCTATGGTAGGGCCCCCAAAAAAACTGTTACGCCCACAGGGCCCTTATGGGACCACCCACAAAAATCTTGTGAACAACTTTCATTCTTCATCAATAGAGGCATCTAAATATGAAATATCAGGTCTGTCATACTTCTGGATCTTGAGAAGAAGATGTTTAAAATTTACATATTTTTTACATTTGGTGCCCTCCCCCAGGGCCCCCCTGGGGGCCACCCCCAACATTTTAGCAACTTTGGTTCCTCTACCCCTAAATATGATTCCTGCCAAGTTTGGTTGGAATCCGATCATTGGTTCTGGAGAAGAAGATGAAAATGTAAAAAGTTTACGGACGACGGACGACGCACGACGGACGACGCACGACGCACGACGGACGACGGACGAAAAGCGATCACAATAGCTCACTTGAGCCTTTGGCTCAGGTGAGCTAAAAACTTACTGACATTGAAATCATGTTACATGTAACAAATCACTTGTAGATATGCACTGTGCCGACATAAAATTAAACATTTGTATGCTAATTTGAGAAATAAGGTCAAAGGTCAGATGTCAAAGGTCTAATATTTCATTGTTGCAATTAAGTTTGTATTTTGGGTTTGATATTTGATGGTTCCTCAAACTAAATTCTGAAAAAGATAGAATTTCAGTTTTGTCCAAAAACATTTTTGATCAATAGAGGGTGCTAGGCTGCAAATTTGTGTCATGCGAACCATCATTTCAGAGCATCTGGGTTATATTACCCATTCATCTAGTTCTGTATAGATTCTGGATGACTACATCAAAATTATATAATCTTATTCATCTCATCTAACCTCCCATATATATAACATGTACAATTCAGAGGTCACGCTGTTACCGTCACGCTGTTACCGTGCACAGATACGTTTATGATATCATATTTACTATGAACATTGGATTTTTTCTACATTTTTAGCTCACCTGAGCCAAAGGCTCAAGTGAGCTATTGTGATCGCTTTTTGTCCGTCGTCCGTCGTCCGTCGTCCGTCGTCCGTCGTGCGTCGTGCGTCGTGCGTCGTGCGTCGTCCGTCGTCCGTAAACTTTTTACATTTTCATCTTCTTCTCCAGAACCAATGATCGGATTCCAACCAAACTTGGCAGGAATCATATTTAGGGGTAGAGGAACCAAAGTTGCTAAAATGGTGGGCGTGGCCCCCAGGGGGGCCCTGGGGGAGGGCACCAAATGTAAAAAATATGTAAATTTTAAACATCTTCTTCTCAAGATCCAGAAGTATGACAGACCTGATATTTCATATTTAGATGCCTCTATTGATGAAGAATGAAAGTTGTTCACAAGATTTTTGTGGGTGGTCCCATAAGGGCCCTGTGGGCGTAACAGTTTTTTTGGGGGCCCTACCATAGGAAATATACATTTTCATCTTCTTCTCCAGAATCAATGATTAGATTCCAACCAAACATGGCAGGAATCATCTTTAGGGGTAGAGGAACCAAAGTTGCTAAAATGGTGGGCGTGGCCCCCAGGGGGGCCCTGGAGGAGGGCACCAAGTGTAAAAAATATGTAAATTTTAAACATCTTCTTCTCAAGATCCAGAAGTATGACAGACCTGATATTTCATATGTAGATGCCTCTATTGATGAAGAATGAAAGTTGTTCACAAGATTTTTGTGGGTGGCCCCACAAGGGCCCTGTGGGCGTAACAGTTTTTTTTGGGGCCCTACCATAGGAAATATACATTTTCATCTTCTTCTCCAGAACCAATGATTAGATTCCAACCAAACATGGCAGGAATCATCCTTAGGGGTAGAGGAATCGAAGTTGCTAAAATGGTGGGCGTGGCCCTCAGGGGGGCCCTGGGGGAGGGCACCAAGTGTAAAAAATATGTTAATTTTAAATATCTTCTTCTCAAGATCCAGAAGTATGACAGACCTGATATTTCATATTTAGATGCCTCTATTGATGAAGAATGAAAGTTGTTCACAAGATTTTTGTGGGTGGCCCCATAAGGGTCCTGTGGGCGTAACAGTTTTTTGGGGGGTCCTACCATAGGAAATATACATTTTCATCTTCTTCTCCAGAATCAATGATTAGATTCCAACCAAACATGGCAGGAATCATCTTTAGGGGTAGAGGAACCAAAGTTGCTAAAATGGTGGGCGTGGCCCCCAGGGGGGCCCTGGAGGAGGGCACCAAGTGTAAAAAATATGTAAATTTTAAACATCTTCTTCTCAAGATCCAGAAGTATGACAGACCTGATATTTCATATGTAGATGCCTCTATTGATGAAGAATGAAAGTTGTTCACAAGATGTTTTTGGGTGGCCCCATAAGGGCCCTGTGGGGGTAACATTTTTTGGGGGGCCCTACCATAGGAAATATGCATTTTCAGGGGGTGCGCCTTATACACGAGTGCGCCGTACACACGGAGATTTACGGTAAATGACAATGCAAGTTGTCATATCGCAGAATGGCCCCATAGGGTCCCTATGTGAGTGGGGTTAATATGCTGAAGTGGTCAGTGGCTGGTGAAATGTGTTAAGCTTTGTCTTATATGTGTGTCTGTCTTTTTTATGATTCACCCAAACATTATGGTAAATCATAATGTTAGGTACAGGGGATCAAAAGTTATTGATTAAATAGTACATCACATTATAGATTTTGGCATGATTTCAACTGATTTCATATCTTCTGAGGGTGCCAGAGAGAACATGCGCCAGATGTGAATTGATTGACCTCAGGTGAGCGTCGTGCCCCCCTGGGGCTCTTGTTATTTGGATGTTCTAGCTTGATGTCTAGTACAAAGAATCAATGTGACAAAATTGCAAAATGTTCCTGTAGTTCACAGAGTTTGCTTAGTTTCTTACCATGTAAGAAACCCATGTCTTTTTGCTGTCACGCTGTTACCGCAGATATTGATATTCATAATTCATAATTTAGTGGGAATTTTGATTTTCTTTCCTATTGTAAATAATTGGTAGGATAGTGGGAACAGATGCATATCAAAATTTGGTTCTGGAAATTTTTATTTTGTGAGTTATTTAGACTTTCATCGTGAGAAACACCCTCCGACCGTCACGCTGTTACCTTGGAATTGCCCTATACCCCTTTAAATGTTACCCCATATAAAGCATTATACAGTTGTTAACTGGTGGTGGAGGGAAAAGCACGGAATGTTCCACTCCCGAGGGATTTTAAATGCTATTGAGGGAAGAGTAAATAAGTCCCGACACGTAGTCGAGGGACTTATTTTCTTCACGAAATAGCATTTTAAATTCCAGAGGGGAACATTCCATGATTTGATGACATAAATGGTACCCTGGGGTACCAAACGAAAATCCGCCATTTTGTTTAATTATTTATTTATTTTTTAGGGCTGTACCGGGGTATAGCGTGCATACAAGCGCGCGCTGCACTGCATGCACAACGCAATACGGTTGTACTTCGAGTGGACACAAGATGGCGCTACACAACGCGGGATACCGGGGTACAACAGTACCACGGGGTACTGCGTGTGTCATCATTTTCCCGACAGCAAAGTTAACAACTGTTTTATCATCTGATTGCCATGTAACAGTGCCATGTAATATCCAAAAATATTACATGGCAGCTCATGTACTGTATTTACTAAGTCAGGTGATAAAGAGTACTATTATATACTATCCCCGACTATGAAGAGGATAAACATCTGAAATTGTCAAGCAAGATGATTGATCAGCTTATCAGTGTGGGCTTGTCATGCATGCAATCATATTTTTTCATGGCATATTTTTAATGATTTTGCTCCTTTTTATATCTAGTAACTATGGAACAGACACAGACGAGAGCTTTTCTGGATACCACAATGGGAACAAGGAACCAAAGGGCTTTGGTGAGATTTAGAAACTAATTTGTTGAATTTTCTGCTTGCCAAGTTAATATCATAAGAATTTAGTCTATTGCAAGATATCAGTAAAAAAATCACACAAATACATTACATTTAGTTCTTTCTACCAGTTTTGACTCGGCACTAATAATAATGGATATACAGTATTCAAATAGCGCAAATTGCAAAACACCCTCTAAGCCCTTGTTATTTGTAGATAAGCACAATTAACAACAATAAATGACGGAGTTATCATATACTTTTTTAAAAATACACAATCACAAGGGAGTGAGACTTGAAAATATTAACATTGTCAAAAGTATGAATATTGAGGGGTAGATTGTTCCACATGGAAGAAGTAAGTAAGAAACATAAGTAAAGGATCAATGTATGTTTTGTTTGTTGAATGCAGGTCACACCAATCTCTCTGTTCCTGATGTGTACGCAGCTTGTGAACGGTTTGAGTGAATTGACAATTAAAAGTGTTTGTTTTTGTTTGTTGAACATAGGTCACATCGGTCTGTCTGTTCCTGACGTGTACGCAGCTTGTGAACGGTTTGAGAAACTGGGGGTTAACTTCATCAAGAAGCCAGATGGAGGTAGGATTTACACTAGCACTTGCCTGACTGACAAGGAGCGTGTTACACAAAGATTCTAAGTTGAACTTAACTTGTTTGACCTAACTATTATGGAAAGCCATTAAAGGTTTATAAAATTGTTGCAATGGTTCTTTTAAAATGCATACATTTTGATTGAAATCAGTACCATATTTGTTATTATCAAGGACTTAGGAGCCTTGAATTATTTGGTGGAAGTTTCAATACCTGCATTTTTTGTTTGCTATGGTTTATTTTAAGGCTACAAATGGCTTTCCATTATTATTGTTATTAAGTCCAACTTAGAGTTAAGTTCAACATTGAATCTTTGTGAAAATGAATGCAAATTGCAAATGCTTTTTGTTAGGGAAAAAGGTTAGTGTAGAGGCTTGCTCTATGACCTTTTGACCCTCAAATCCTTGATATTGTAAAAGTCTCACAAATATTGGGAACAAAATGCTGGAACTTTTGCTTGCTGTTACTGATTAAGTGCTGAATTCCTGTTACTTCTAGGCCCCATTGCAGAAAGAGATACAATCGATTGTAAGTTACGATTAATCGTAAGTCAGAAAATTTACGCGTTTCAACCAATCAGATTTGCGCATCTAGAACACGTGTTCTGACTTACGATTGATTGCAACTAACAATCGATTGTATCTCTTTCTGCAATGGGGACCTAGTCATATATTTCCTCTTGGGTATCACTTGTAATGGAAATAATCAATGTTTTAGAACCGTTTTGACTGAGCACTGGAGGCTGCCATGTTTTCCAACGGTTCCATATGAAACGTCATCTGAGCGTGCACTAACAAAAGCGGGTTATGTAACCGCTGTTGTTGAATCTGCTGCTATGTCAGTGGTTATGTTACCCACTTTTGGTAGTGCAAGGTCAGATGGCGTTTCATATGGTACAGTTGGAAAACATGGCAGCCTCCAGTGTTCAGTCAAAACAGATAATAGTGGTTTAAAAAACAATTAACTATTCCATAGTCAGTTATCTCCAAGAGGAAATATAGGACTAGAAGTGACAGGAATTCTGCACTTATCAGTAATAGTAAGCAAAAATGCCAGCGTTTGTATATCAGAGCGCCATTACTTTCTTGAAGAAACAAAATTTACTGTTACTATAGGGTGCAGCATTTTTTAGTATTTACATATGATTTGGATATCCGTTTTTTTCCGAATACCTTGTCCGAAATATTGAATATTCAAATAGCAAAAAGGTTATTCGTCCCAGGCCTAATTATTACTCTTTTTGGTGTTATAATTATTTATTAACCCTAACCAGGCCGGGGGAAGGGGGGGGAGGGGAGGGGGGTGGAAATCCACCCCCCCCCCCCCCCCCCACTCGACGTTTCATGTGATAATTCCGCGACGCGCGCAGGTATTGCCGCGCGACTTCATGAGTTTTTTCATTGAAGTCTTGCACAACTTTTTAGACCAAATTTGCGACAACCGGGTATACTGTTTCAAAGTCATGTGACCTTTTATAAGTGAATGTCTGCCCCAAAATCGCTCAATTTTGTTATTTGTGTACAAATCCTATAGATTTTTTCCTAGAATACACAAAACCTTCATTATTTTTCATTCTTATCACTGCAATTATTTAATTTTGGGCTAAAAATGGTTGGATAATGGTCAATAATTTATTCCATGAAAAAACAATGAAAAACATAAGAAATTCCAAATACAAAGAAATACGTTTAAAAAATGTTTGGCTGTCGCAATTTTTAATGTTGAAAACCTGTTAATTAAGTCATAAAGAATATTCATGCACAAAATTAGCATATTCTGAGCAATATTTAGTGATTTACAGACAAAAAGAGGATTTCTGCATAAATTTGAATAATTAATTAGAAATTGATTATTTTCAAAAATATAACAATGCAATCTTGTAGATTATGTCGCAAGCTATCTGTGTGCCAAATTTTGTGGCGGCCGCGCGTTTAAAAAAAAAATACACAGGTGCTCGGGGCGAATTTGCCCCCGAAATGCCAAAAAGAGCCCCCGAAAGTCATAAAAAAGCCCCCATAAATTTGCATAGAGTTCAATGCAAAACAAATTTTAGAGTGTTATTTTTATGCAAGCAACCTTGAAAAGTAGCCCCCGAAAAATAAACATTAATTTTGTCCCATAGTCCAAATCACAAATCTTAATTAGAACTCGTGTGGTTTTCTCATACCTTGTCGTAATAGGAGCATGGAACAGGTTTTTTAAATTTCCCTTTCGAAATTTACTTTTGAAGTGTATATATTTTTAATTATCCACTGGAAAGTTACAACTGTGTACAAAGTCAGTGCAATGAGTTAGCGAATATCACTTTGAATTTCTGCTCATTACTTGGCCATCCATTTGACGTGAAATTTTCACTCAGTACTCAGTGGACATATCAGATCACAACAATGGACATTTTATCGACCATTCATAACTTGTTGCACATGTCAACAGAATTACTAGATCCCTTTAAGGAATTTTTTTTTTCTAGTTATAGTTCTTAATTTATTGTGAAAAAATGTCCACTGAATAAAGTTAATCTGAATTATTTTCTTGTCGTAAGGACCTTTATTTTACAAGCACTTGCTTAGTGTATGTTCTAGATAGTATAGATCGACTATGTGAAATATATCTGATGATTGAATGTCTTTCTTTTTGCAGGCAAGATGAAAGGCTTAGCCTTCATTCAAGACCCAGATGGATATTGGATTGAGATTCTGAATGCAGACACTACAAGTAATTCGTTCTAAATGTTCACAAAAAATACGTAAAATGTTGAGAATGATGGGTATTGTAATTCCTTATAATATTGGCTTATCTAATTTTGCGTCAAAGCATATTGTGTGGGGCTATGGTGCGTGTCAGAATGTCAATATGCTCCCGAGGGAGTATTTAGTGCTCTTCATGTGATGAGATGATACTGTGATTGTATCCAGTGTCCATGGTTAATAGTTTAAAGGGTCGAGCTGTAATTTGTGTTCATACATTTAGCGCCATATGAATCAAGTAATTCTTATTTTGCTATGAATATTTGTATTAATTGTTTTATTCTTATTACTTGCTAACTCAGCCCGAAAGGGACAATGTCTTCATTTAATCAAGAAATATTGATTAATTAGTAATCTGATCAGAGATCATATTGACCTCTGAATGGAACCATCATATTTAATTTGCCTAGATACAATTTGATTTGCATTTACCTCATCTCAAAGACACAAATGTGTCAATAAAACATGCCATCTAATTTTGACTGCAAAATAAGTTAATTTAAATGCTAAGAAATTAATTTTAATTCAAAGAAGGCAGTATGAGTATTGCATGCATCAGTCTCGTTTTTAATGGATATAATTTATATGAAAACAATTAAATTTGTTTGACCATCTTACAAAATTGACTGGGTAGTACATGCATGTGGTGACAGAACAGATACCATTTTTTGTCAACCAGAAATGTACATAATTTTGTATACTAGATTTTATCTGAAATGTGTTTTGTATAGAGATGATTAACCAACTCATTAGCTCATCCGGCCCGAAGGGCCCGATGAGCTTATGCCATGGCGTGGCGTCCGTCGTCCGTCCGTCCTTCCGTCCGTCCTTCCGTCCGTCCGTCCGTCCGTCCTTCCGTCCGTCCGTCCGTCCACAGTTTTCAAAATGCTTCTTCTTCGTTATTTTTCAACCGATTTTGATTCTGATTGTTTCATAAGATAGGGCTAGGAGGGGGATTTAAAACTTCTACACAGAATTGTGAAATTCATTATATATGCTAATTTATGCAAATTTATTCGAAATCACAAAAAAATGCTTCTTCTCCTTCATTTCTTGACCGATTTTGATTTGGTTTGCTTTATCTGGTAGAGCTAACTTTGGTACACTAAACTTCTACACAGAATTTTGAAATTTTTCTCCATTAATTAATTATGGTAATTTATGCAAATTTATTCCAAAAATCACAAAAAATGCTTCTTCTCCTTCATTTCTCGACCGATTTTGATTTGGTTTGCTTTATCTGGTAGAGCTAACTTTGGTACACTAAACTTCTACACAGAATTTTGAAATTTTTCTCCATTAATTAATTATGGTAATATTTTATTTATTTATTTATTTATTTATTTATTTTTATTATTTATTATTTATTTATTTATTTTTTTATTAAATTGTTTTTATTTTATTTTTTTTAATTTTATTTATTTTGTTTAATTTTTTTTATTTTTTTAAAATTAATTATTTTTTTTCCCATGTCCCTTCTGGGGCGTCAAATTTATATTTTGTTCACTCTAATTTTTTTTAAATTAATTTTTATGTCCCTTCCAGGGCATCACATTTTTATTTTTTGACCAGTTGAAAAGTGTACCACATGAAATTTGCGATATTTAATGTTGCGAGATGCCGGATGAGCGCTACGTCATTGACGTTCTGGTTTTCCTGTGTGAGATCATTGGTTATATTTTTTTTTTTTGATTGGGATGTTATATTTGTGTAGTAGAATGATATCTGTGCACATGTCTTTAAATATAAATGTATGTCATCGAGTTCTGTTGGACAGATGTTAACCCCTATAGATGTACAAATTCTATGGGGATTTCAGAATCTCAAAGGGAACGGGTTAAATATATCACATTGAATCCAATATAATTGCTACCTGATAAATGAAAATTTAATAACGTAAAGATCCAGGAAATCCCCCGTTATTACGAGGTCGTTGGGACCTTGTATCGGGGCTTGTTACAATGAGGTTTCCCTGTAATCATGGTAATTTTGGATCACACCGTACAATGACTAGTCCCATCTGATCTGATGAATTTTTTATTTGCTAGTCCAGTGAACATTGATTATCCCACAAAAAAAAACACTTTACACCAGTTTCCAGGTACAAATCATTCATGAATAGTACCGATTAGGTACAGAATAAATGGATTTGATGAAATAGAAAATAAATTATTGTTAAACATGTCATTGAAATCGAGAGGCTATATTATTAATCTGAAATACGTAATATGTCTATTTTCATATTTTACTTGTGATAATTATGATTTTTGACGAGTGAACTCCTAATAATATATTGATGTTTGATGTAGAAATCTGGATTTGAAATCCACTGTTAAATCTTTTGTTCCATTAAAAATGTGCATCAAATACAAATCATGAATATCATGTTAAAAGTAATTTATCTTGATTAATTTGTGTGTTTTTTTTTTTGTGTACTTTGTAAAAGCAAAATAAATTTAACATTCAGGAGAAAAAATTGTAATTAAATATTGCATAATGCTACCGGTAAATTTGTTTGTTTTGGATGAATAAAACAACTTTCCATTATGTTTTATTTTTAAAAATGACTAATAAGATGAAATTAAATGAAAACCAATACTTGTCTCCCAAAAGAAAACATTTATTTTTTAACAAACATACAAAACAGTATATTACAAAATACATTTCTGCACGTATAGCATTCAATCAAAATACAGAATAACAGTTTAAAAGTGATTTGTGGGAAATTTTCGTATTAAAAGTTAAAAGGAATAGCATGAATTGCTAATTGTGTTTCATTCAATGAAATCTTTATAACTACTCTGAAGTACATGGATCATTAGACACAGTTATAACCCAGACAATAACCATATGTGCACCATATCAGCTCGCCATACAGGCCTGTAGGCAGGATTTTTCGGGGGGAGGGGGGAGAGGGGGTTCGTCACCAACCATTTTTTTAGGCCAAGACCGACAAAAAGTTGACCATTCTGAAATTGGGGGTGCATTTTTTTAGGCCGAGACCACTGGTTTGGATGGCCGGGAGCGATACAAAAATGGACCTTTCGGAATTTTTGGGGATGCGTGAAACGGAACGTCATGGAACTTCAAAATTTTGCTAGATACTGACCGTTTCTCCACATTTTGGTCAGATAGGAAACGGAAGGAGAAACGGTACAGTGGGACTAGGCCATTAAATTGATGCTAAGTTTAGAGAGTATTCATGTCTATTAAACTGGTACATTTGCTTCATATGTAAATACCTTTATATATTCAGAAATAATTCTGCTTCAGCATCCATAAACATAATAAAAAAAGTATGCAGTTCAGAATGTGACACCACCACCAGAAAAAAATATTTACAGTATTGAATAATTTGGCTTGCCTTGATTGAAGTGTGTAGTTCTATTTATATATACAATTATACATTGTTCTCATTTTTTACTCTATAGAATAATCTCAAAGTCATGAAGAAAAAAATGTACAAGAAACACTATCTACCAAAATCAAATTTGCATTATGCATTACACAAGTGATAGAGTCACGGTACCTCCGGCATGTAAATATCACAGCCTGAATATTTTAGGATCAGACCTGGGGGGATGTTGCATAAAGAGTTGCAACAATCAATCGCAAAATTGCAATTAAACACAAGTCAGAAAGTATGCGCATTTGAGCCAATCAGATTCACAAATTTAGGCACATTTTCTGACTTGCGATTCATTAATCACAACTTTGCAATTGATTGCAACTCTTTATACAACACCCCCCTGATTGGGATAACAACCACTAATAGTACTGACCAGTTGGGTGGACGGTCAGGGTCACTGGGAGAACGAAGCCTTGGCAGGCTGAATTGTCTGCATCATACAGTAGTTATAAACATCATCTAAAAAATAGATTTCAATTGGAAATAATATAGTACAAGACATTTGTATAAAATAAACAATTTCAATTGGAAATAATATATTACAATTCCTCTGTCTAAAACAATTTAACGATGGTTGGATACTATCTTTCACCATTTTTCCCCTTCCAGTAGGCATTAGGTCTACTGCACGGGTCCCCGTTCTAAGGAGACTTTAAAACTCTTCCTCACTGGTAACATCCATTGGCCCGATCTGGCCCAGATCCACCTCCTGGGGCTGGTCCTCTGGCTGGGCCTTCCCCAGGACCGCCCCATTGCCACTGCCACTCTCTTCGCCCACATCGACGAAGCACTTGAAGATGTCCCACTCCTTTCCAAGGTAACCTCGACAGAAGACGAAGTCGGTAGCGAATGAGAAAATAAGGAGAGCTACGAAAGAGACGATCATTGCGAGACAGCGGAAAGGGAAGAGCTGACCCAGCTCGTCATCATAATAGGGATAGTAGATGAAGGGAGGGATGTTGAGGATAGCGTCACCTCCGCCGATCCGAAGCAGGAGCCCTAGGATAAAGGCGACAGCGGAGCCGTACGTGTTGGTTCTCTCGATGTGGATCACGCAAACGAACTGCGGGAAGAGGATGACGAAAACCAGATCTGAGCAGAGAACGAAGAGACCGTAGATGGAGTTGACCGTGAGCGCCATGGCGGTCGATACGGTAGCAGCCAGGATCACACATGCGCGAACCATCCACACCATCTCCCGTTCGGACGCCTAGATTAGTTTGGAGTAGAAAAAAAGAGAAAATTTTGTTCAAGGCTTCAATCACCTGAAGAAAGTTTAAATTTCTTTGACGGTGTTTTCGAGCACCTTATGAAAATCTGCAGACAGAATATGGAGCTCTCAACAGATCTCCGTTAAAAGTAGTTCAGGTTTACAAAAGTGATGCTGTATATCCATCTCACTACCCCTCCCAAAACAGTACAATTCCTGTTGTTGGTGCAATGAATACACAATATGTTGAGAAAAAAATCAAATAAAAATTTCAGTGATCCAGATAAACTTAAAGTGATGCCTGTAAAGTGTCTAACTCCACAAAAATTACTTGGAGCTTCCTCGTTTCTCTTCTACCGTGTTGTTTAGCTTATGGTAAGAGAAGAATAAAATAGGGTTAGATTTTTTCAAATGCCCCTTTAGTATGACGATATCTATCATTGATAATCATTCAGCTCATTCGCAAATTTTCGCTTTTTTAACCAGGAAAGCAGTGTTCTTTTTCAATGAAACTTCCACACATCATTCGGACATATCTTACAATGATTTTGGTATAAGATTGAAGTCTTAAATGTCATTTTTGGGCAATATCTGACACTTTACAGGTGCACCTTTAACTAACAGAGCAACCAATTTCACACTTGCGTCATTCCAATGTAAGCGATCGATCGGTGCTCATTTTCGTTAATGGTCATTCAAATTCATCTCCAGCAGTCTCCGGTCTCATTTCGATCATTCAAATTCGCGCATGTGCAAACAAGTTCATTATATTGGCATTCAAATTAAACATGTGCAGTGGACAGTCATGTTAGAATGTAACATCATGGTGTATACGTATAGTACAGCTATTAAAGAAAACATGATGGAAATAAAGATACAAATTATTTTAAAAAGATGATGATACAATAAAGATCACAATTGATGACAAATAAGAAAATGCGATGAAAATAAAGATTAATTCATGAACTAAATATCGCATGATGATAAAGTAAAGACAAAATGATGAACACATGAATGTACAAATAAGAAAATACAGATTAAATTATTGAACATAAAAACAAATCTAGACAAATGTGACGGATGAATATCGAAAAATGAAGCTTAAATGTTGAAAAGTATATCTGGAAAAAAGGTTGGAAATGGTTGAGACTGTAAGAAAAAGAACGGTGATGATGATATAACATATAAATCAAAGTCAATGTGTGTGCTTGTATGTGCGTGCGTGTGTGTATGTGTGCGTATGTATGTGGTTGTATTATTTTATTACATAAATATATATACAGTATGTTTATTTGTGAATATGTATCGATGTTGTTTGTGTAATTTAAATTGAATGAACATGTCTGGAAATTGGTCACCCATAAACGAAATTGAATGCACAAACAAGCGATTGCCCAGCTTACCGTATTAAATTGAATGCCCATTATTTTGTTGAAAATAGCGCTCAATGATGAAATCGAATGCCCATTTGCGAATTTGAAGTTCGCGATTTGACATTTGAGTGCCCATATACGAATATGAATGCTCGGAATATGAATTTGAATGACCAAAGCGACTACTGCCTCCACGGCAACTGCACGAATTTGAATGCACATAAACGAATTTGGGCGTGTAAAGTAGGAAATTGGACGGGAAAACCTGGCTATAGTATAACTGGTAACCAGTAACATAATGTCCTGGATGATCCAATGACGCAATGAGTGGGATCCCGAGTTCGAATCCAGCATATCGTCCGTTGCGTTCGTCATTATTGCTGCTCTCTACCCGGGTGTATAAATGGAACTCGGAAGGATAGAAACGCGGTTCCTTAGTCTCAGGACTGTGCGCGCCTAAAAGGCAACTGTCTGGTATACTCCTCAGGGAGAGGAAATCGTGCACTTTGTGTGCATGAATGATTGAAGTGTGTATCCGTTGACCGGGGTAATAATAATGGCGCTTAGAGCCTTATTGCAATTTGCGATCTATAAGCATTTATCATTATTATTATTATTATTATTATTATTATTTCAAAGGCCCACACTATTTAAGAGCATTGCGAAACGAATCCCAGTGGAACGGGGCGCGGGGGCCCCTTGAAAACCCGCAAGGACTTTAAAATGAGCCCTTCCACCCCATAATTGTAGGGATTCCCACCAAGACGTTACCAAGGTGTAGATAATATCCATTGATTTTAGGTGTAAATATTATGTTGTCCCTCACCCCCCCCCCCCCACACACACACACACACACACACACACGCACACGACCATCTGCTGCTATATCAGTGGTTCTATAACCCGCCTTTGTTAGTTGCAAGGTCAGATGACGTGGTACAGTTGGAAAAAACATGGCAGCCTCCAGTGTTCAGTAAAAACAGATAATAGTGGTTTCAAAAACATTGATTTTTTTTCCAATAAAAGTGATACCCAAGAGGAAGGTGTATGACTAGAAGTGACAGGAATTATGCACTTATCAGTAATAGTTTGCGAACATGCCAGCGTTTGGCTCCCCTTTAAAGTGAGAGGGGGGCAAACACATTTCGGTGGTTTATTTTAATATTGTTATAATGTATGTGCCTCCACGTCACCCACCCAATATCTTCACCACTTTTAGTATCTTTGTTATCTTAATCAAGTCTATATTACAATTCAACAACTAGACCTTCAAAACAAAAGTGATCAAATCTGGAACCGAAAATTACGAAAAATAAAACCAAAACATAATATGACAGACATCTTTTAGGGTCAAGTCTATCGATTGATTACAAATGATGTACACTTCACCAATTATAGAAATCCTTGATTTAATTTTTTTCTAGCAATGACATACATAAGAAAGATGCTGCTATCGTTTTTTAAATCAAATTTGCGACTCCAAATCTTATTTGATGAAAATAAATCCAAATAAAAATAACTTATAGAAGTTGTGATATGAGCTTTGAAATGTTACTAAATTGTTTCCAGTGTAAAACGTGATGTAAACAATAAAGAAGAACTGCAACATACACCTGTATAATCTTTAGCAAATAAAAACGTTTTATTTAGACACACATTTCCATTAAACCCGGCACATAACATTGATACACAATATATAAATAATGACATAATGATAAAATGGTGCACAAACGTGACAGAAGTAGGATCAGTGAGTACTGCACATAGCTAATTACATTAAGAATCAAATTAGGCCTGTAGTGAAACGGATACACGACGGTTAACCGACCGGCATCGGCAAAAACGTTTTCATTTTCCCGGTTTCGGTTAACCGGAAAGAAAAAAAATCCCCATTCTATAGATTCGGTCAGAAAATGGCACGTTGGCACCGATTTTCGGTTACCCGTTCGGTTAACCGGTTTTTGCCGTCGGTTAACCGGTTTTCCAAATAACCGACTTACTACAGGCCTAAATCAAATAATGACAACTGTATGCTTTACTTGGGTTTAATTTTCTTGTTGTTATTATTGTAGGTCATATTGGACTTGCAGTTCCTGACGTGTGATGCTTTGTTCCATCAAATTGGTCAATAATTGGCGAAGATATGGTTGTTTCAATTTTACAATCATAGGTCTTTTACACACATTATGGGAACTTAAAGGGTACCACCACCCAAAAATAATATTCTTATTAAATAAAGGTAACATCTTTAGTATTCCATTCCATCAACAAGTTCACAAAAATATGTTTCCAGAAAGAAAAAAATAATAATTGGAAACGCATCACCATTCTAAAGCATGCGTTCATGCGGTCTGAATTACGCAGACTGCTATTGCAACTGGTGAATTGCAACATGTGCAGAGCGAACGAATCGCCCGGGAATCTATCGTTTACAAACGTGCGCGTGAATAGCATTGGCGCACTCGCAAATGGTTGGCCCGTATGGAACCAGGAAATAGCAGTGGTTCCGTAAGTGGTGGAAATTAATTGCTTTGTTTATGAATTACACTACCCTTTGCAAAATGTTGGGTATCTATTTGATATCACAAAACGGTACCAAAACATATAATAATGTTTAGTTCTTTGCCTGGTGGTTCCCTTTAAAATGCCCATTTATTCAAAACATGAATTACCGACAAGTGCAGGGCACATTTAGTATGATGTATTTAGTATGATAATTTAATTATCTGTTCATGTGTCTGCAGAAGAGACTAATTCTATCAAGTTCCCATGACGTTCCCATAGAACTAGACTGCTTCTGCAGACCCATGGATGTTTGTTTTAGTGATGATTATAAAGCTTCTATGTTAGCTGGTGGAATGGATTACTAAAACTAATCACTTTGATATTTAACGAAACACAAACAGTAAGTCCCTCCCTTAATAACAACTGCTCATAATTTCATAACCAATACGCATTTCAAGATTTTGTCTTGCCAAAATATTTCTATGGTAGTTAGGAAAACAATGCGTAAAAATATGGTTTAGTAATCACAAATTAAAGAAATAATGGTTGTTTTTCAAAATTCACAAAAGTAATATAATTATTGCAGTTTATTGACTACATGTATTGAGAAATTTCAAATTGCACTGTTTTACAATTGCAATTAATGCAAACATGTGCCATTAAAAAATCAAAATGGATGGAATATCAAATAGCATTGTTTCACAAACCATAATCAATGCATTCAGTCACATGTGCTGTTTCACAAAAAGGTACATGCATGTGCAAGTTCTTTTGACTTTTGAAATTGGGTCATTTTGTCTTTACTCTGTGCTCATTCAGCCATGAAGTGATGAATATCTCTGATTTTCATGCAAAATGTACTAGATAATTGATTAATCATGGAACCTTAACAAAATTTGTTTACTGTATGGTCATTAACATGTTGTATTTTATTGCTATAAATTGAATTACAAACATGGTATGAATCATGTATTATGTCACATGTTTTGCACACTACGTGTATATTATATATTCATTCCCTCTGAAATGTCTTCTCATATTTTAAAATGAAAGACAAATTCATGATTTTAGAACTTTTATTGAAGTTTGAACCACCATATATATATACTTCTCATTGCCACATATATATGATTCATCATTCTAAAAAGCTGTGAAATAAATATTATCATGTTTTGTTTAGTTTAAAACAACATTAATTTGCAGGGCTACAGACAATCACCTTTACGTTCATTGCATAATTTTGTAATTGCTGAAGAACAGGACACCAATAGAGTATGTATTCAATTTTTGTCAGACAAAGAACTTGTCTTCTAAAACTGTTGCATGTGTCTGATAAGTCTTTGCAGTAGGATCTTAGTGCAGTGAATACCATCTAGACTGCAAGTCTTTTGTTACTGTTGACACAAGTCTGTGTCTCAAGTTTTGATGAAAGACACTTTCACATCATAAATCGGTCTTATGCTCTCCACCAGTATTATTCTCTGCATCAAACACTGCTTTGCTGGAACTCTGGAAGGGTGTTATTTCTTGAATGCTACAATCGCATCTTTTTCCAACATCAATATTTTCATGTTCAAGATGTCAAACAAGTTGGTATCATGACTATCATCTAACATTATTTGTCCTGGTACCTGCTTTGCTGGGCGAGTTTTGTTTCCCCAGTTCACCCTGAGTTTCTCATGAATTTACAAAAGTCCCCGCTCCATCAACGCTCCCCGTCTGCAACATCTTGAGCTGCCGCTCGCCCCTTCTCATCACGTATTCGATCCGGAGCAGGTCGGTGCGCGGGATCCTCGCCGCTTTTCTGAACTCGTACTGGATCTGCGGCTTCAGACCCGGTTTGTTCTCGGCTACCCGTAGGAAAGATCTGTACATCTGGAGCACTTGAAGCTGCAGCTTGCTGTGTCTGGCCATATCTGCGAGTGACACTGTTTCCTCGCCTATCTGCAAATTGCTGTTGATTACCGCTGTAAGGATGATAGCAAAGTTGTCGAAAAAAGTTATTACAAACATCAAAGGAATCTAGTAACTTTACAAGTGCAAAAACTGTAAATGCATGACTCATATGAATAATAAGAAAAAATGCAGTGATATTTTCGCTGACTGAGTTGCACTGACTTAAAATTACTAGAACTATCTAGTATAATAATAAATCTGCATGAACACTTTGATCATACATATGTACATACCTGGCTTTATAACGGAAGATACATTTTGAAAAACTGAAAGCTGTTCCACGATCCTTTTGGTAATACATACAATGAGACTTGAGAACAGCTAGAGTTCCAAGTAAGTTTTGACAATTCTGACAATTTTACTAGATCCCTTTAACTAGTAGATCTGTATGGCAATTGGCAACAGATGCGAAAGTCTACATCTATATCATCTTTTCCTTAACATCCTTCTGTTATTCATTATTTAGTTATGAATAGTACTAGTCTATAGATCAGGTCATCCATCCTCGCTCCTTTCTATGTTTCACTAGTTATACCCCGGCTTACATCATCATTTACCTTTGTGTCTTAAACACCATTCTTGTTTCCAAAGAACCTTCACATGTTTAATAGTGTTACATCAAAGTCATATAGCAAGGTGTTGTATTAATACCAAACGTGTTGTATTACCGGACATGCAAATTTACATCTAGGGAAAATGTCTCAATTTTGAAAGTTAGATATGACAGTCGGCTTTAACGGAGCATAATAAATGGACATTCAGCAAAATTTTCCCATCATTTCCCCCAAAAAATAAGCGTCCCTGAGGCTTTTTACGCGCATTTTGCTGCGCACATGTGGCAACGCGCATGTCAATGACATTCTCATGCAAAACAGGGATAACTGATCATGATCGGTAATACAACACAAAATTTTGCGTCGGGAAGAGGCTTCTTTTTTGGAAGGGTACTTTACAAGAAAGTTGATTTGACGAAAAAATGTGCAAATTCTTTAAGACATTTTACAACATATGAATTCTTTGTTTATGAGTTTATGCGGCTGCTTGTATGATTTCCACTTTTATTTGATGCATCTAATGTTTGTTTTGTGGGGTGAAAGTGAAACTATTGGTATCCGGTAATAGGGCACAGTCTTAGTTATACATGTTTTAATTTTATGATCATCATAATTTCTTAAAATTTTAAATAATAATATTATTTTATTAATAATAGTAATTTATTTTCTTTGAGTTTATTGAATGATCACCATTTGTCATATAATATATTTCTCCAAAATCTAGTGAACAATCAAGGCTTGCACTTCTAATAATAAATATAAAATAAAATTGAACTAATTCAATACAATTACATGCTAAATCAAATTAAAATTAAATATTGAATAACTGCCATGAACTTTACATTAAAATGAACGTGTGGGACTTACTCAGAATAATAGCTCCGTTTGTTGTAACATTGATTCAAGACGTTATGCAGGCTCTTGATGACGATTCTGTTTCATGAGAAAACAGAGCCACACTGGATTGAACCTTTTTTTTGTAGTCTATGTATCAAAACAAAGAAATTACAACAGATCTTGGCGGTGAAATGTTAGCTACATGACATCATAGCATTGTCATTGACAGAAATAGCGACTGCTACGTAAATATTATGCAACATCTGTATGTAGGATCTTTGGCAACACTTTCATTCGTAGTCTACCTTTCAGACATTACCTTTTCTTGCTCTACACGTTTTAGTATTTAACAAAAAATAGTTCTAGTTTTAGTCTTATATTATATTTACTCTATGGTTTTAGTGACCATTCAAAAATCCAACAAATTTAACAGAATTCTATACGTATGAAGAGCTTAAATAATGCAGGAAAAGGTTGTAAGAAATTAAGGGGAGCACTGCACAAATTGTTTTGTTTTGTGTTTTTTTTGTTTTGTTTTTTTTTGGGGGGGGGGGGGGTTCACCTAAGTTATGTATTTCTTAATATTGTACAGAATATCCCCTTATGTAGTTATTCTTTTGGTCAAACTATTGAGGGTTGCACACACCCCGCCATGGATGCAACCCAACAATTTCACAAAAACCATTCAAACATAGGTGAAATTCCTTTTTTTTAAAGGGATAAGTAGTTGCGTTCAGGTAAAGAGATAAACCTGCACAATTACATTACAAATTAATAGTTATATAGTAACTCCACCATGCTCGAAAGGAATACAAAATTACAAATGACTATTAAAGTAAAAAGCCTGTTATCATTCAAGAAGAGCGTTAAAACTCAAGAGGGCGCTCTCTCACTCATCGGTTTCAACCATTGTGCATGTGGTGTTTTGTTGAAATAATGATTAGATAGAGAGATAATCAACAACTATTAAAAAACCTTTTTTGTAAATTTGTTTTAAAAGGAAGCATTTTTAAAAAAAATTAACGGCTGGTTCAAAATTATTGAATAAATGTGGGGCCTCACATTTATTACAAATGGTTATGTTTTTAGGATATTTCAGCCATTTCTGAACCGATTTTTATCAAATAAAGTTTATTCTGTCATTAAAATTGTATGCGCTTTCGAATTTGACACTCAGTTTTTCATTTTCTCAGAAAAAAATTATTTTGTGTAGCGCCCTCTATACCAAAACTCAACCATCCCTTTAACTACAAAAATAGAGTGTGCCCCCAAATCAGTCAAACCACTACGCTACACCACTGATTTTTACCCACCAAAATTCCCCTAAAGCCATTCAGGATGGACTGATTTTGCTACAACATGTATTTTCCATAGACCCAGGCCCTATAGTATTTTCGGGACCAGTCATGAACAGGTTAAAGATAAACAGTGGCAAGGTCTGCCAACAAAATAAGGGGTGAAGAAATAAAATCATTCACTATGTTTATAATCATCACCTAACCTAACCCTATCACCACCACCAACATTACCATCCATCCAACATCACCACTGACACCATAATCATTATCATCATCGTTGTCATCACTAACATTAATTAATAATTTGATATTGTTTTGAGGTAAGATGAACAAGAATATCATACAGCTTAGGTGAAAAACTATTAAAGAATTATATGAAAATACAATCATTACTTCATGGCAAATGGATATTTATTTCATAAGAAACCAACTGACATGAAAGTGCATTCATTAGTTTGTTCATAAACATTTCCAACTATATCATTATAATATTCAATTACTGTATACAAACATTCATCAAAACAATTTATTAAGCCTAAATTCATTATAACTTTATAAATTCAAGTACTGTTTATTAGAAATTAAACTAACATTTAGTATTTCAAACACTGATCATGCAAATAATGAAAATGTATCTCAAAAAGACAAGATCTGATGGGAGTTTCGCAAGGCCAGTGAAATATAACTTCCCCTTACCATGCATGCATTTTGAGGCATTATAACATTCACTGAAATAATATTAAGTTCACATTACACACAAATTAAATATGACAACAGCACCTACAAATCTAAATTACATATAACATTCCGTAGTATTGGAAAAAAAAAAAACATTTATTTAAACAGCTGTTTAAATAGAGCTGTAATGATGTTGAGATGACATAAATGCATAAATTGGAGTATATAAACATGCAATTATTTTATTAGGCAGCATGCAAGAGCACTTGTGTGCCATAGAACACATTCAATGTTACAAAACAAAATAAACAAATTAATACTAAAAAAGAAACTGTCCTAATATTAAAAAGGGTAATATTTTTAAAAATCCCTGGAACTGAATACCATCAATATTAATCCAATATTTCTCCCTTTTTTCTTCTTCTCAGCGCTTAGAAACAGTGTATTAAGCGCTACATAAATGTTGTATATTTTTATTATTATTATTATTATTGTGTATTATGAAGATATTGGTTTCATAAATGAATTTGTATTTTTATTTGTTCCAACATCTAATCCATTTTCTGCTGAATAACTGACAATATTGTGTTACCAATTTATTGTATACTTATTTATTTTGTGTGTATGATACATGTGCTGATTTTCAAAATAATGTCGTGAGTTTTTACAATTAGTGATTGTGAAAATAAACACACTACTTGCAAAATAAAATAACACAATAAATCAAATGGAAAGTTTACATAAACCATAGCACAATAATCAATAATCAAAGTTCATAATCATACCAGAGTAATACAACAACAGTTCATATGCAGAGAACAATAATACAAACAAATTGATCCCCATACTGTAATAACCAAATTAAAAATAATAATCAAAACAACAACAATCAAAGTTCATAATTATACAATACTAAAAAAAAACAATACAAGTTTTAAAAATCTATAACAATCACCAAGCAGCATAGACTTTAAAAATCTTAATTCAATAACGTGCACGGAAGCATGATAACAACGTTGGTGGTTTCTGAATTATCATTAACAATGATGTGAAAATCCACTTGCATATAAACAAAAATGCCCCACCTCTTCACAAAATCAACTGGAAGAAAGAAATGTCCAACCAAAACTAGCGTCGCTACAATAACAGTTATATAATCGGTTGAAGGCCACACATTATATCCATTGATTAATGGGAACTGCTGATCCAGGTCCCCGCTGCAGAAAGAGATACAACCAATTGCAAGTTACAATTGATTGTAAGTCAGAAAATGTGCGCGTTTCAACCAATCAGATTTGCGCATTTAGAACACAAGATCTGA
Source organism: Echinarachnius parma (assembly GCA_037951105.1). Classification (NCBI taxonomy): domain Eukaryota; kingdom Metazoa; phylum Echinodermata; class Echinoidea; order Clypeasteroida; family Echinarachniidae; genus Echinarachnius; species Echinarachnius parma. The sequence goes on from JBAMJV010005001.1 coordinate 65,287, forward strand.
CTTTCAATTAATTATAACTTACAATCGATTGTATCTCTTTCTGCAACAGGGCTCTGGTGTTACAGCTCTCTACGAGAGCTTTGAAAAAATGCCAAAATCACATAAAATTGGGGCAGCAAGATTTTTTGCATTTGGGGTTTTAACAAATAGTTGAAAATTATACTTGGAGACTAGGGCTGAGTCAAACCGGATATATTAATATCCGGATATGAGCCGAGTAAAAACGGACGGATATCGGATTTATCCGAAATGTAAAAAAAAAAAAAAATTGGATTTATCCGAAATGACAAAAACAAAAACAAAAACAAAAACATGGAGCTTTGATTTTTGATACTTCAAACATGGTTTAACCGTTGAACCATGGTTGAAGTATCAAAAATCAAAGCTCCATGTTGTTGTTTTTTGTTTTGTTTTTTTACATTTCGGATAAATCTGATTTTTTTTTTCTTTCTTTTTTCTTCCGTATACCGGTATCCGATAATTTGAATTCGGTATCCAACCTTCATGGTTGGATACCGAACGGCTATCCGTTTGGACTCGGCACTATTAGAGACTACAGCTTGGTGCGTGGTACAATGACATGAACCTTTTGGTGAATAAAACAACTATGAATATATATTATATATCAGTAATATATTTGTAGTATGATGTGTGCATGCATCCACAACGACAGACTTCTGCTGTATAATGTATATTCATGACAAGAGTTTGATACATGTATAATTTGTACAAGCCAATAAATGTAACCATTAAACTAAATTGATCACGTATACAGTCAATGTAATTATTAATTGCAGTATCAAACATTCATGGCAGACAAGGAGAGAGGGTTGGTCAAATACATTTCCAATACATTCCATATATATTTGGTCATTCCTATTAAACACTATTGCTATTCAGCAGTTTCATACTACTATTACAACTACTACTGCTGCTACATTTACATATATGCCTTTATCTTTTAAACAAGATCAGAGAGTCCCTGTTCAATACAATTGTCCTTTCTTGCAAACTGCATTTGTTAAGAATCATATATAAAAGTCAGTCAGTTCAACTTTCTAGGAGCACTGATCACACAGGAAGGTGGATGTAAGGAAGAGGTGAGAAGGCGACAAGGAGATTGTATCGAGAAGGTAATCCTTCAAGGGAAAATTGAAGGATCACGCAGACCTGGGAGACCAAAAACCCGCTGGATCGACCGCATTAAATCCTTGGTTGGACAGCCGATAACATCCCTGTACCGAGCCGCAGAAGATCGTCGCAGGTGGCGCATCATCACAAAAGTCACGACCTGTCAGCCATGACGGAACCGTACCAAGAGAGATAAAGGGAGGCTGGGAAACAAATCAAAACTTTAAATGAATGTCAGTAATTTGAAAATAAATTTAACATATCTTTTGTATAATACATGTATCAACTAGTGTTCATAACCAGTACCACCAAATAAAACTAATTCAAAATAGCATTATAATCACTGCTTCCTTTTCAAATTAAATTTGGTGGAATTAACTCTAGTATTGATAGTCATGGCAGCCCAAGGAAAAAAACATTTTAAAATTATTGGTACAAATTACTCTACATTCTGGAATATCAATGGTCGGAACTGATGAATAGCACATCTTCATTCATAGAGTCAGTTAATACGTACACGTATAGGTGGAGTGTCTCTTGCATATTTTCATCCAAGCATCAAATCTGTCACAACACACCCTTAGGGTATTCTTGCAATTTAATTTAGCCCTTGGAGGGGCAAAATTTAAAAATCAGAAGAAATTGTGAATTGATTACTATCACAGTTCTAGGCTAACGGCAAGGCCGATCCTTCTAAACACAGCCATTTTCATATAACTACATGTATGTCCCTCTCTATTGGTGGGATAAACTATAGCTGCAATAAATGTGTTTTCTTTTTGCTGAATTATTTCAGTCAATAGCTGCTAAATATGAATTTCAAACATTCTTATTGAAATACCTGCATTACAGGTAAGTTCATTGCAGGTAAAAAATTAATGCATGAAGTGGTGATTTCTAGCAGAAATACTAGTGTCTTTGGGGACATTCTTTGATTTTTTTTGTTTTCTAAGGCCCAACGCACACTGCACGACCCAACCGAATCGCCAATAATGTTGTATGATTGGCTGAATGTTGTGATCAAGAGCCACAACCAGTCGTGAAGATTCAACAAGTCAAGTCTTCACGACTGGCTCTGCGCGTGAAGACGTGCAGGAATCTGGCGTCACACTACCAGTTGCAGAGTCGCACTACCAGCTGCAGAGTCGCACTACCAGTTGCAGAGTCACACTACCAGTTGCAGAGTCACACTACCAGTTGCAGAGTCGCACTACCAGTGTTGCAGAGTCACACTACCAGTTGCAGAGTCACACTACCAGTTGCAGAGTCACACTACCAGTTGCAGTCACACTACAAGTTGCAGAGTCGCACTACCAGTTGCAGAGTCGCACTACCAGTTGCAGAGTCGCACTACCAGTTGCAGAGTCGCACTACCAGTTGCAGAGTCGCACAACCTCTGTATCATTTCAAAATCATTCAGTGCGCGGTGGGCTTTACATACCCCCACATACCCCACGATTAGGAAGAAAACATTGTATTACAAAAAGAATACCACAATAGAGGCAGTTGTTGCTGACTTCTTAAATCCTAGCTGATATATTATAAAAACATTTGTTGATATCTATATTTAATAGTTCATATTACATGATTCATTAATAATAATTTGTATAACTATTTGTTTTAACTACATTAAAATTACATGCAGTATTGCAATGTAATATTTGAGTTAATTATACAATTTCTTCACATCCTAATATACATATAATTCATTTACTGGTGATTATTAGAAAATTAGGCACAAAGTTCAAACTCAAGTAAACACATAAAACATCACATTTCATAAATATGTCTAGATATATGTATAATATATTCAAATAATACTGCCTGCATTTCAATAACTATTTACTTGTTGTATTTCAAAATACAACTCACTATGTAGACTGCACTTAATCAGAATGGATGCAAACAGTACATCTTCTGTCATTCTCATTTCCTAATTTTTTAACTTCAATATTTGAAAACTATTCAATTAAATTCAGATTGCTAACATTTTTTATGGACTGACAAGTTGCACTACTCTTCTTCTTTTAAAAATATTTTTTATAGCTTTCTGGAAACACTGCATGTATGCATTTCTGTTAAAAAAGAATCACACATGAATAAAAAGTATTATATAAACAAAATTCAGTATATGAGATAACACCTAAAATCTAAAATCTAATAATAATTAAAATAACAACTAGAATTTATTTCTTTTAAAACTTACACAAAAATCAAATGAAGTAAACATTTCGCATAAATCATAGATATTCATTGAAAAATGTTTTTTTCAAAAATGTACAAACAAACTTCCAAATATTAGATTAAATTAACAGGAGTGATACGTTAAGACGATATTCCATGATAATCAATATATGAGATGATATATACTACTTGAGTTTTGCTTTAAAGGGCAATGAAACCCAAGCAAAATGTTGCTTTCATGGACTTGAAGAGATTAGGAGGAATAATCTCTGAAAGTTAGAGCATAATCAGGCAAGAAACAAGAAAACTATGGCTCTTTGAAGATGTCCATTTATTCCTATGGGGAACTCAAATTGGCAATGCACTCAGATGAGTGTGTGGACTACTCCCCATATGTTTTGTACACAAATGTTCCCATTTTTACAGTTTTCTTCATAGTCACACTTTTCCATTCCCCAAAATCTTGATATGTTATGTATAAATGAACTCAAACGAATGGTAAACATACATTTTGAGAATATTGAACAAAACTGAAATTTTGTGATTAACAAAACTGAAATTTTGTGTACAAAACATATGGGGAGTAGTCCACAACTTTGCCAGAGTGCGTTGCTAATTTGAGTCACTAGTAGAAATAAATGGCTATTTTCAAAGAGACATAGTTTTCTTATTTCTTGACCGATTGTGCTCAAATTTTCACGGACTGTTCATCCTATTTAGTTAATCACTTATAGTGCATGTAATGATTTGTCTGGATTTCATTGTCCTTTAATCTCTGATGGGAGTTGTTTTAATAATAAAAAGTGAGTTTAATACAAGGAGATTATTTCGAAATAGAAAGTTTCTATTAAAGGATGAGATTAAGCAGAAAATGGAGTTCCAAGAAGTCAATGTTCGTATGACATTAGTATCAATAGAGTTGTTTACATCTTTATGCACAGAGTTCATTTCATATTTGATGTAGCAGTCCTGATGGGAAAGCTAGCCTTTTTTTTGTTGTGTTAAGTAAAATCATGTCTGTGGACCAAAACATTAATCTGGTCGCCCCATACAAAGAAAAACAAACAATTCTGCTTTACATGGTTGCCAATTCGAGCAAGTAAAATTGTGATTAATGACATTGTCGCGGCCCAAAGTTAATTTTGAGTGGCCCCGGGCCAGGGGGTCTTTGAGTGGCCCCGGGCCAGGGGGTCTGTGATTATTTTGAGCCCTACTGACAGTTATGACGAGTATTGCACAAGGCTTCCATCATCCTGACTCTGGTCAAGTCATTTTTGAAGCACTGTCTGAAAACTACGCTAAATAAACGCTTAAAAAGAAGAATGCAGCTGCTTAGGATGACTCATGCGTTTACATCTTTGGCGCTATTGGCCCGTATTCCCAAAGGAGGTTTGTAGGAGATTTGTACAAACCATGGCTTATCCATAGTCTACATCTATGGAGTGCTACTCTGTTAGTCCTTGCTAACCAGCAAATTTCACCATGTGAGAAGACAAACATTTATTTGGTGCATTTTGTAAATCGTCGCTGGGCAATAAAAAGGGCAAAATGGCCGATATTATCGTCAAATATTGATTTTGTTTTTATTTTATTTTCAGATAGAGTTCTTTAAAACCTATCCGATGATATGCTTATAATTCCCATATGTGCCCCACTTTTTGAGAAAATCAAAAATAACAAAAGGACAAAATGACAAAATTGCGCGTATTTGGGCAACAAAAAGGACAAAATCGTTTTCACGAAATGCCGAGAGGTGTTATTTGGTTAAGAATCAATGTATAACGAATGAAATGTGTTATTTTACTACTTTTCCGTAAGAATATAGCATTGATCACAATATCCGCACATGCGTACGGCCACAAGTTTAACCAATGTTAATTCAAGTGACTACGAAATAACCCTTACATGTTTGGCATACACGACTAAACGCGCATATGATATGGGCAATAAAAAGGACAAAAATTGATTTGCCCTTTTAGCTGCCCATTATTGCGCCAAGTCGCGCGCATTGCCTGTGCATTATCAATGCACGTAAAAGGGCAATTCGCGTTTTGTCCTTTTTCATGCCCAATATCGACGCGATATCGTGCATGTAAAAAGGGCAAATTCAGAAATGCGTAAATAACTCCGTTAAAAAGAACTGAGCGTAGGCCAAATTAAACGACTTGATCGCTTTATAGCCTATATTACTGTTTCACTTAACAATATTACTGGATTTGGCATTTGAAAAATATAATTGCCCAAAATGTCAAAATGTTGTTTCTTCCAAAAAAGTAAGTATCGTTTTTTGCTATCGATATCGTCAATTTGTCCTTTTAATTGCCCAGTGACGAAATGTGTACCATCAACATTGTTAACAAGTAAGGAGTTTACATTCTTTCTCCATCAGTTTACAAATGGCACTCCATAGATGTAGACCATGGATAAACCATGGTTAGTACAAACCTCCTACAAACCTCCTTTGTGAATATGGGCCTTATATCTTCATCATCATCACATTCTTCACAAGAAACACAGAAATTAGTAACGGTGGGCTGTGTTTTTACCAACATTCGCATCCAAGACTACAATTCTTCAACTCCATCAGCCTACACTGACATGATCAGTCACTGCGATTCAGAGGTACAGCGCCTGTTCCTTGACGAGGAGGCTGTGGGTTCAAGTCCCAGCTTGGTCATACCAAAGAAACAGTAACTAATTGCCTCCTTTAGGGGCGCTTCTTGACTGGGAAACTGTAGGTACACGTCGCAGCTCGGTCATACCAAAGACTTATGGAACAGTACCTACTGCCTCCTTAACAGATGCTCTACATTCATGGCATAGAGTAGGGCAGTTACACGCATAACTATGAAAGGACTAGCCCCTTCACTATCGTCTACAACTATCACATAGACTTGCAGACTCACAGCTATAAAGATGCAGACTACCATGGCATGGCGATCATGGCTATCAAGATGAAGATAGGCGCTGCCCGACGTGCCCCAAAGGCACAGGCGTGACTTTGACAACCATTTTCCTGTTCCCCGCCCCCCTTACATGCCCTGGGTTATAACTGCCAGTCCTCGGCCCCTGGATACGTTGGCATCTTCACTATGTCCGTTTTGTCTTCCACTTTGTAAGAGGGGTAAAGTCCCGACCTCCGAGGGGTCAGCCGGTGGTTCAGCCCCTTTGAGTAGCCGTCCCAGTGGTTTCCAGCGACACCCACAATGTCCCCGGGACGGAGCTCTATTTCATCAGCGCTGCGCGGCTCGTGCGCATAAAGCGCCCTCTGTTCGTGGGCGTTCTGACCCCCAAAGTAATAGATGTCGTCAAGGGACCGGAAACGGTCGGCAGCATCTTCATGCATGTACTGCATCATCTCGTACGCTACACGACAGACCTGTCATAAAGGGAAACACAGAGAAAATGAAGGAAAATCATTTAAATGATCCATTAAAGTGAGGCCTGTAAAGTGTCTAACTCCACACAAATTACTTGGAGCTTCCTCGTTTCTCTTCTACCGTGTTGTTTAGCTTATGGTAAGAGAAGAATAAAATAGGGTTAGATTTTTTCAAATGCCCCTTTAGTATGACGATATCTATCATTCAGCTCAATAGCGTTAATTAACGGTCATAAACCTCATAAACGTCCGTTGTAAAAGCTGACGCATATTTTCGCTTTTTTAACCAGGAAAGCAGTGTTCTTTTTCAATGAAACTTTCACACATCATTCGGACATATCTTACAATGATTTTGATACAGGATTGAAGTCTCAAATGTCATTTTGGGCAATATCTGACACTTTACAGGCATCCCTTTAACGTTGTCAAACTGAACTAAAATCACTTGGAGCTTCTACGTTTCTCTTGTACCTTGATGTTTGGCTTATGGTTACAGAAAAATAAAATTAATTTTAGGGCCCTGTTTCATAAATCTTTTCAAGTGCGTGTATATGTCCAATTATTGCAAGTTCTACGGTGACAGCTATAATGCTTCATGTTGATTGCCTCTTGCAGAACCAAGAACACATATTTTATTATTTATTTATTATTTATATTAGATCTATTCTGAACTTTTTGATTGATCAGGTTACTAAAATGACTGCTAGATTTACCAAAACTATTCTCTTTCTTAAACCGAAAAATTATTGTTGGTGGTGGGTCCTTTTTTTAATGTACCTGGGATGAAAATGTGCAGACCAGGAAGTCTGTCCGTGACAAGAAGTGTATGTCCAGGATGACCCCTCTCAAGGAATCCTCAGAATATCTGGATGACATCCCAGCCGATTTTGAGATGTCGTTGTCGCTCACAAAATTGTAGTTGGGGTACCTGCAAGATCAAAGCAAGACACATTTTATACTTTCTCTGTTTGAATAGTCATATTTGATGGAGAAAAATAATATTACTTGGTTCTTCAAAAAGGTGCAAAGGATGAACAATAGAACCTGAGAGTATACTTTGATAACATTCCAATTAAAAATTTAAGGTTGATTTACCTCGATATTAAACGCTAGCTCAGACCTTTCATAAGAACTTTCCAATAGCAAATATCCCATTATTGTAACAAACAAGGCACCAGCCGTAATACTCCATGCTAATTGGCTGAAGCCATAGTAGTTACAATAATTGGACATTTACAACAAAAGGAAATGTTGAGTGAAGCAGGCCTCTGGTGGAACTCTTTGAATCCATAGATGTCTGTAACATTTTCATATTATATCAGACTTTCCTTTCCTGTGCCTTTTGCAGCAGACCGGCATCAACTGTTGCCAGGTATGTTCTCCTCCCTAAGACCTCCTGCATCGCTGCATCTTCCGGTGGAACTCTATTATTCCATTAACGATGATGTAATATTTTCATATCATAACTCCTTTTAAATATAATTCAAACACCTACTTCTCTTTGCCTCCTGCAGCAGACTGGCATCATCTGTTGCCATGTAGACTTTCATCCCTAAGACCTCCTGCATCTCTCCATCTTCCGGTGGAACTCTATGATTCCATAAACGGTGCTGTAATATTTTCAATCATAACACCTTTTGAATATGATTCGAACACCTACTTTCTTTTTGCCTCTTGTAGAAGACTGGCATCATCTGTTGCTAGGTAGATTCTCCTCTCCAAGACCTCCTGTTTCCGCTCCAGCTTCTGGAAGTATTCTTCTGCGTGGAACATGTACTCCTCGATCCCATGAAATGCTGCCTCGGTGCCAACTTTGTCTGTCCGTCTCACATGGATTCTAAAGAGAGACAAGTAGACAAAGGGAACATTAGAGAATATTGTATCATAAACCAGCATCTACGCTAATTTTTTTCTCTATTGGCCTATTTTGTCAAGTAAAATCCTAAATGTTCACATTTTATTTGCCCAAACAGAAAACTGACTTTCCTGCTAACTTCTAGTAGAGATTTACATTTAAGGAATTACATTCTCATCTTGCAGTTTGGAGAAATGTCAGTTGCCTAATCGAGTAAACAAACTAGACCATTTAAGAAATTTTACTTGCCCCTCATCAATTTTTACTTGTCTCGGGCAATCAGGCAAGTGTTTGTCAAGATCCCTGTCATATAGATGTTAAAAGTAATTCTTATTTCTTTTGGTTATTTAAAACTACTATGCAATGCGTTCTTTTGTTGTGTTTGTTTTAATGCAAAACAATATTGGCACCTTAATATAAAAGGTTTAAAATAAATATGCAATGCATTCTTTTGTTGTGTGTTTTTTTTTATTTATGCAAAACAAATTGGCACCTTAATATAAAAGGTGGCTATTATCAACAATCGACATGCAACCCTGACTTACCCAACGATGGGGTTCTGGAAGCCCAGCGCACTGGTCATCGTGTCCATGTCCTTCTGGAGGGCCGGCTGCGGCCGCTGGATGTAGGTCATGATCTGACCCATCCACCACACGATGGGGTGACCATGGAGACGCATCAGGCGCTGGGAGAGGTCCTCCGGGATGGCGAGGGGGAGGAACTCTGGCCGGGGATGGAGGCCGTCCACGATGGGTAGATCGACCACCTGGATGTTCTCAATATTTGCTGTGAGTGACCAGAAATATAGAAATAAATGGTTACCAGGGAGTGGAAATTGTGCACTTTGTGTGCAGGAATGATACAAGAGTGTATCCATTGACCGGGGTAATAATAATAGCGCTTAGAGGCTCTTTGCAATTTGCTCTCTATAAATGTCTATTATTATTATTATTTCACCAACATGGTTACAATGATAACAAGGACAATAGAAATAACAGGGTATGGAGGCCATCCACATTGGGCAAGTTGACTACCTACATGTAGATGTTCTCAATCTTGGCTGTAAGTGACCAGATGGTTGTTTCACAAAGACCATTAAAACAGTTCTTTTTAAATGACATATGATAAAAATCAGTATACAAATGATGCGCAGGTATGAGTGAGTCGGTAGGAATTGTTTGCACAAGGTAACTATGGAACTGTTAAACCCACGAGGCGAAGCCGAGTGGGTTTAGACTAGTTTCCATAGTTACCGCGTGCAAACAATTCCACCGACCCACGAAATAAACTTGCGCATCATCTGTTTTATAGAATGGGCATTGTTACGCCCCCCAAAAAGTCAAAAATTTAAAAATTAGACATTTAGACATTAGACATTTTTTACCGGACGCATGAAATTTTTTACCGGACGCATGATTTTTTTACCGGACGCATGAAATTTTTTACCGGACGTATGAAATTTTTACCGGACGCATGAAATTTTTACCGGACGCATGATTTTTTTACCGGACGCATGACTTTTCATGCATCCAGTACAATTAATTGTCTGCACAAATTTGGCTCTCAACCAATCAGATTGCAGGGATTTATCAACCCATTCTATAATAATCTTTGTTACAAGTCAAAGGAGCCTTGAATTCATTGATATACAATTTTGTTGGAAGTCTCATTGGGGGTAGACTAAGTTCCAAAATAACATGAAACTATAAAGATAGCAGCATTTTATGTACACATACATGTATGGGCCCAGGTCATAATAAGCAATACAATTCAAACAATCTCTTGTATTTGTACTCGCATCACATTATTACAAATTTGTCATTTAATTACATCAGTTTGTGACTATTTACTTTTCCAATGGTAGCCTTATTTTGCACATGTTGTATCCTTCAATCAAACCACTTACGTATGTCTGTCAATGGATTTAACAAATGGGGAGGGAGTGTAGAGGGGAAGATACCCCACCCCCCCCCCCCCCCCCCCCCAACCCTGTTTGGAGAATATGGTGGCATTAGACAGAATTTGGGGATATTCATAGAATAATATTCAAATATGAAGAAAAATACTGTTTCAAACTTGATATGTCTACTACAATTTGTATGTAATATAATGAGAGTACATGTAAGTAGGGGGTCTCAGCTTTCAATCCTAGCAGAGTCTTCGTCAGAGGCTAAAATGACATGAATGACATACTATGTAGACATTTGCAATTAACAATTTTAGTCAGGGGGACCTGAAGTAAAAAAAAAAAAGCCACCCACCCCCCCCCCCCCCCACCCCCAACTTACAACCTCTTGCGCAATATACATTATATGCCACTGGTCTGTATGGGGCTATTATGCTATCTAGTGAATGTACAATACAGCATAACTTTCTATAATTTGTGCTCGCATCAATATGCCACTTAAAAGTTAAATTTGTGTTGTCAGTTGTTACGTTGATGTGCCTCTTCACCTACTGACACGTAACCAGAACCAGGTACCCATTTAGAACCAGGTACCCATGACAATGAAAAGCAGTGACATCACAATTTGGTACTCTCAATATATCTTATTCTTGTACTCACACAATACAACAAAAACTGCTACACGTCGGCGGCAGGATACTTTTCTATAATTACATTGTAAATGTTGTACATGTATTTACCTTTTAATACATCGAACCACTTAAGTTTATTATGTCCGTGAGGGACTATCAATTTTCCTAATAGCTTCATGCATTTGTATGAATTTGTATAAAGCGCACCATACCATTTTTTGACGGGAGCAGACAATTGTCTCTTATAATAGCTCCATTTGTCAGTAGCACCAAACCACTAAGTGCCACTTTCTCTGTTACAAAGTGTGGGGAATTGCTTTTGCATAATTATACTTTGTGTCCTACAATTATTCCAATGAAACTGTTTCACATTGGAGTAAATGGCTTTAAATAAATTGTGATCATAGACATAACAAGTATAAAATGTACATATACACACACACACACACATACATACACACTCGCTTTATACACCCTTGCACGCAAGAACTTACGCTAGCTTGCAAACAAGCAAATAGTCGGTCATTAATCATGCACACACACACACGCACATATGCAAACACACATACACACTCACACTCTTAACAAGATGTTTGTGCTCTATAAATATATATGATTTTTATTATTATTATCATTATAATAACAAGCAAAGCAAATACAAAAAAAGAAAACCCACACACACTCACACTGTTACACTGTCACACTGTTACATACCAACCTACACCGCAAGACAACAATTTAAAATTAAATACGAATAAATATCATCACCAACTGGCTTGATGTTTGGCAGTTTTGATTGCATTTATGAAAACTATTTCCACTTACTTCCCCATCTGCCCGTGTTGGCGCCCTTCCGATCCAGGCACGTCTCGCTGAGGGGCAGGAAGAACTTCTGCCACCCCTCCCTAGCGTACCTCCACCCCTTGGACTCCAGGACAAATGTCCTCTCCGTGGCATAGGCGACTATCATGCAGTAGGCCACGTGGTGAACCTGACATCCGTAACCACAGCCCTTGTTCAGGTTGCACACTAGCTTCTTGGCTGTGCTGCAGTCTTTAGGGTTCTGGATTAAAAAAAATAATAAAACATAAAAGATTTAACAAAAAGAATGATTTTAGAATCTCAAATAAAGGTCTGCTAGTAGCATAGGTGACTATCATACAGTAGGCCATGTGGTGATCAAACGCGACACCAATAACCACAGCCCTTGTTCAGGTTCTTGGCTGTGCTGCAGTCTTTGGGGTTCTGGATAAAAAATTATAAGATGTAAAAGATTCAACAAAAATAAATATTTTAGAATAGATCTCAGGTCTTTAAGCAGCATCAGTGACTGTCGCAGTAGGCCATGTGGTGATCAAACCCGACACCAATAACCACAGCCCTTGTTCAAATTGCAAATTAGCTTCATGGCTGTGCTGCAGTTTTTGTGGTTAAAGAAGACAACATACAATATGTGAAGTATATTGAGAGCAAAACAGAGAATAAGAGAGAAATATTTCTTGACAAAGGTCTTCTGGATGACAAAGGCAGACATCATGTGGTAGTCCACAAGGTGAAGCTGACACCCATATTAACCACAGCCCATGTTCAAGTTGCACACTAGCTTCTTAGCTGTGCTGCAGTCTGGATGAAGTAAGACAAACTTGACAAAGAAACAGAACGGAGAGATATTTAAACAAATTTAGACACACATTGTAAGATTAACATGATAACAATCAAAGGAAGAGAAAGAGAGATAAACAGACTCCTACATATTAAATCTCACTTTAAGAGTTCTAGAAGTAAAACATTTGGCTATTTCTATTCTTAAAAAGGGAAAAGAATCAAACAATGGTAAAAAGCTGGCTGCATATCGCAAGACCGCCATCAAACCAACATCACAAATCACAATAGACAATAAATTATGTACAACATGAATTATTCAATACAGTACTGTGCTGCATACTGATCAATTCCTTTAAATGGCCGGCGGCTGCTATAGTTGGCATAATGCAGTGTGAATTAATTATAAGGCTCTCGCCAGTAGCACAGTGTTAAGACCTCACCCAAAAAAATTAAAAATAAATCCTAAAGTTCTTGCACGACACTATAAATTAATTAATAATTGGCTGCTATATTGTTGGCATACTGCAGTGTGAATTAATTAGGAGGCACAGTTTGCCAGTAGTACCCGTTAAACGTTGTCAAGACCATACTAAAATAACAAGCTAAATAACTGTGTGACTGTATGACACTAAAGATTATTCAATAATTCCATATAATATTGACCAGTTCCTTTAACAATAGTGGTTGTTATCATAGGCATGCTGCAGTGTGAATTAACAATGAGGCACTTGCCAGGGGCCTTTGGTGTTTGCTAAATAGATCATGTACACATGTATGTATGCATTTTGTGTGCATGTTTATGCGTGATAACACTACCTAACACGGCACAGGTGCCATGACAGCATGTCAAAGCAGTTAGCGTCAGGTAGGGAGTGTCATATGCTGTAGCATAGCCAAGAGGGAGGAAGGGAGCAGTGAGAAAAAAAACACAGGGGCTCATGGGCGATTTAAGCGCAAAAATTACAAAAAAAGAGCCAGCTTGAATTTTCAATTATAAACTTTGATGCAATACTCATTTGCTAGTGCTATTTTTACGAATGCGAGCGAGAAAAGTCGCTCCCACAAAATAAATGTCATGTTTACGTTTTCCCTTGAGGAGGCAATTTCCCTGTACAGGGAATCTTACCCACCCCCCCCCCCCTCCCCATCCTCTTATTACCCATTCGGGAGACAAAGTAATCAACTGCATTTGTAGTTTTTGCCCAAGGCTTGCTCCCCCCCCCCCCCCCCCCTCCCATTCCACCCCTCATTCTCCCTCATCCTTGCTGAACCTGGTTACACCACAAGAGCAGTTGTCTGAAGGCGGTATAGGAAAGAGTACTGGGTGATGGAATCAAAGATGGCTATCGACTGGACATGATTATTTCCTTGGTAACAGAAGGGACAGGGATGAACAGGGGCTACTCCCCCCCCCCCCCCCTCCATCCCCTCTTTGCCTTTCTATCCTGGCTGACCCTGGCTACACCGCTTGGTGATGGGAATCGATGGAGGCTATCGACTGGACGTGATTATTTCCTCGGCAACGGAAGGGACAGGGGGATAATCATCTCGTAATCATCACGCTGGTGAACCAAGAAATGCTGCATCGAGCCAGGGATGATTGGAGGAACATGTCTCTCCTTACAAGATGAACAAGGAAATCTTAACCACAAGTTTGTCTAAGAGATCAGCTAGTACTTCAAGTGATGTATTGTTTTTCCCTGAAAAACTTTCTTTTTAAAAAGATATTCTGAGTGATTAACAAGTCTTGGGTAGTCTGAAACAGCTAAATTTAAACAAAATGAATTTAAAGGGATAGTTGAGTTTTGGTCAAACTGAATTTTAGTAACCAAAACCTGCACCATCACAGTATAAACTAGTAGTTATAACTCCACTATGCTCGAACGGTATACACAATTACAAACGACTAAGTAAAAACCCAGTTATCATTCAAAAAGAACCGTTACAACTCAAGAGGGCGCTCTCTAAAAACTCGGGAAGTACCAATACTCAAGTGTACCTTTAACTAAATTCACAGGATGAAATGTTTTTTTTATAAATATTTTTTGTATGATAACTATTCACTGATTATCCTCCATTCTTCTTGATCTATAAAGACAATAATATATTTGGCCCGGGATTCCCCTTTTAAACAACTCAATAATAACTGTTCCCTTTAGAAACTGTAATTTCCATAGAATCTGGTAAACCACATTCTAGTATTGATTTGGAGCAATATAAATAATTTACTTAATGTAAATAACAACTTTCCACAGTTTACTATCAAACCTTTGAACCATCAAGAATTCTTTCAAATATGACTGAATATCTGAAGATATTCCTGCCTATAACTAACATTTAGAGCAACTATTTTGTCAGTATATATATGATAAATTATATTTTAATCTGCCTTTTGATCCTTTGAGTCTGACTTAACAAGTTAATTTAATATATCATAATGACTAATTATATTTGAATCATTAATTTATTTGAGTCTGAAGAAATCCCACAAAATAAGATTTAGAGCAACTGTGATAATATAAATGACACTCTGATGTACACACTGCCACTTGTGTTATATGATAAATACCCTTTGGAGTCCACTATATTACTGTACTAACAAGATTTAGGGGAAATACGATATATTAAGCGACACCCACAATATCCACACCTGCCACTGGTCTGTATATGATAAATTATGTTTGAATCGCCTTGAATTTGATTTGTTGAGTCTGATAGATTTATGCAACTGCGATATAAGCGACACTCACAATGTACTCACTCTGCCACTTGTCTATTATGATGAGGCTCCTGGAGAGATCAATAATTTTTATTGCACACCTCATATACATCGCCAGGGAATCAACTACAATCAATTTTCTTTAGCAGTCAATTGAGTACATTGATAGAGCAGGCCCATAGCTAGAGGGGGGGGGGGGGGGGGGGGGGGGTTGTGTTGGGTGCATACGTACCCCCCCCCCCCCCTTTTTTAAAGAAAGGTCTCAGCCATCTAAACCTGTGGTCTCAGGCAATGCTCAGTCTTGTTGACTTGCACATGAAGATGATTACACAATTGGAAATAATAAACTTTTATGAATCCTGAGATTTTTTATAGCAATTTTGTTTTCTTTGCTCAGAAAATATTAATACTAGAACACAAATATTTTAACATTGGCAATGGAACTGAGACTGTCTTAGAATGTCTTTGAAATGTGCATGTTTAAATTTATCATGAGAGTATCACGGCTATTGGTTTGAAAGGGGGATATTATAATATGGTAACAATACAACCTGAGAATCTCACCACAAAACAGAATACCATCGGAGAAAAAATTATGGAAAACCAGAAAATTAGCCATGTCTTTTTAAGAGGTTCTTGGAGAATTTTTAATACAGCTTATTGAGAAACTGATACCTATTATAACCGCTCAAAACGAGAAATCTGAAACCGAAGGAATGGCAAGAAAAATACAAGTGCCTGGCAAGCAAGAATAGAAATTGGACGAGGGCTTTCAGAAAATGAAAGTACTTAAAGTACTGTATTTCACAACGCTCAGGAAGGGAATAGAGAGAGTACATTATTATGTAGCCGATGCACAAGTAGGCCACTTGTGTTGCAGCTCAGGGTCAAAGACAATCCAAGTGAGCAACCACAAATACCCAGTTACAAACCATTTGTGACCGGATATGTAGCAAAACCCTGCACAAACCCTGCACTCGTGTCGGCAATTCATGTTTTGAACAAATGAGCATTTTAAGTTCACATAATGTATACATAAAAGACCTAATGTATGTTTGTCAAATTGAAACATTCATATCTTTGACAATCACTGTCTGATTGTTTTAGAGGAAGGCATCAAATTGATTAAGCTTGTTATGAGGCCTTTCACATGGCCTGAAAATCTAAATTTTGATTTTACCGACAAGTGCAGGGTTTTGCTATATCCAGTCACATTTCATACATAAAATGATATATTAAATAAGATTGGAAAGGTACAAAACATGGAGGAAGTAAATGACATGGAGGAAGTAAATGGAGTCCTGAGAAAATATTTCAAGTACGGTATTGAAAAACTAGCATTGAAAAATAGGAAAGCATCTTTATAATACAAAGCAGGGAGAAAGAGGGAAAGAACAAGGAATATGTTCACATGTACACTGTACAGTCAAATCTGTCTTAGCGGCCACCTGTATAGCAGCCAACCTGCCCATATGATGACATAAACGGTACCCCGGGGTACCAGACGAAAATCTGCCATTTTGTTTAATTATTTATTTAATTTTTAGGGCTGTACTGTGGGTATAGCGTGCATACAATCGCACGCTGCACTGCATGCACAACGCAATAGATGCGGTACGGTTGGACGCAAGATGGCGCTACACAACGCGGTACCCCGGGGTACCGCGTGTGTCATCATATACCTATATACATTAGCTACATTATATAGTAGCCACCAAAGGTGATCCCTTCCCGAGAAAAACAGGGTTATGGAACCTGTATCTCGAGGTCACCTGTCTACAGTGGCCACACTATTTTTATCCCTTTGTATAGGTGGTCACTATCTACAAGTTTGTCTGTACATTGCAAGGGGAAATTAGTGGGAATAAAAGACGAACTGGAAGTTTTAAAGTGAAAGAGGGAGATGAGAAAAAGGAGGAGTAATATCAAAGGAGCAGTGAAAATAATACATGGGGGCTCAGGCCGTTTTAGCCCCCGAAATGCGAGGGAAAAAAAGCTCCCTAAAAATCATACAGGAGCTCTGAAAAATGTGCACAGAGTTCAATGCTAAACAAACTTTAGAGTGCAGTTTTCAAGCATGCAAGCTTCGAAAGTGGCCCCGAGAAAATAAATTTCAATTTTTTTTTTTTCCCCCCCTGGAAATGAGATAGACTGGGAATCATTTGCTGTCTATAAACAGATCTAATGTACATCACATCACATCAGATTGTCTGCTAACCATCCATGTCAACAAATCAATGGAGTGTATATTTGCTTGCATCAAGCGTGCAAGACGAGATCAACGCAAATCGCACCAACCCCATCAAATGCCTAATTTGATAGCGCTGACATTTGATCAAGCTAAATTGCAAATGTTCGTAAGAACCGCAATTACTTGCATCAAACCAAATTTTTGATGAAATCTTAGTCCGAGTGTAGAGTACGTTGCATGTGGAACATAATGTGAAATGTGTGGGCTCTTTTCTTATACTTCCTCGATAGTAATTTTTTTTCCTGTTGCGAACCAAAAAATATGCCTTGAACAATAATTTATTTTATTGTAAATAAATATGAATTGTACCTTAACTATGAACAAAAATCTCAATATTTACAGACCTGTCTGACTGTGTTTGTACAAATTATATTCAAAGCGTCTATGCATACAGTGTAGATATATAATTCCAATTGAATTTAATGGTAGGACAGGTTACGCATGACAATCTTTAAAGGGATCTAGTAACTTTGTTGACATGTGCAAAAAGTGGTTGATACAATGTATATTGGTGATATATCCACTGGGTGTTGTGTGAAAATTTCAAGTTCAATGGACGTTATATGGCCGAGTAATGAACAAAAATGCAAAGTATTCACTAACTCATAGCACTCACTTTGCACACGGTTTTGACGGTCCAGTGGATTTTACATCTGAACACTTCAATTGTAAATATCTTTTTAACGAAAGGGAAATTTGAAAAACTGAAACCGGTCCCGTGCTTTAATTGTTAATACGAATACAACAAGGTATGAGGGAACCGCTAGAATTCCAATTCGATTTTGAGGATTTGGACAATGTTACCCAGTCCCTTTAATAGTAGTGTGCATTATCATAATCATACATGTAGTGTAAACAAAAGTTTCTGTTTGAAAATTGGTTTACATGTTCAGTTCAGTTTTATTTCCTTCATTTTTTATCATTACTTCTTCATTGAATATATATTTCCTTTATGTTTGAATTTACTTGTATAACATTAGACGTCAAAAGGACCGCTGCGTCCTTAACAGCTGTAAGTGTTTATAATCCCAAAGAATCACAAGCGAAACTGATTTAATAAAACAATGCACTGCATGAATTTTTAAATTTTAAGTTCGCAGTGTCAGTTTTTACACAGTGTACATCCTTTTATGGCTTAGCATTCATCAGTAGCCTCATTAAATTGAATTACATTACCACTCTGCCAGTGTCAAGTCAATAAACAAGAGTTTATCAATATAACAGGGATGCATGAATAATGAGTATTGATAGCTGCAGGTCGCCATACATAGCTATATACAGCGCGGCGACATCCTTGGATTACAGACAATGAATAATCGAGCAATCGATAATATTCCACCGTTTTCCACCGTGCTCATTGTCATCCTCATTGTTAACCTTTTTCCGGTAATAACTCTCTCTCTCTCCGCCAACAATACAACTTGTGACTGGTGACAGCAATTATTACGCCGTGCAAAACTCAGCCATGAATTCATAATTTGATTTTGCACATTTCCTTCAATTAGAATTGGTTGGAGCAGACAAAATTGATGACAAATTTATTTTGCTGTATCTAGCAGAGGTACACATATTTTAAGTATTTTTTGCAGCAATTGACTTCTTCATTAATCATTACATATTTTTTGAAATGGTGTTGTATTCAGACGTACATGTAGAAGTCGGGAGCATGGGACTGCAGGCCCCCCCCCCCACTCCCCCCCCCCCCCCCCCCGGAATTTTGAAAATGGCCAAAAAAGCACTCAATATTCAGGCAAAAGCATGTTTCGGCAAACTCATAACATATTATATAACAGGAAAAGTCATAAGGGATATCATGTTCTAAAGGTTTAATCGTGAGAAATGTTTTTTTGTTTTTTTTTGCTTTTCAGTGGAAAATAGGAAAGATGGTATTTTGGCAAAAGACATCAGCCCCACTGGAAATATGTGCCTGTGTACCCATGGTTTTGTATGTTGGGATTCTAGTATGGTTATCAAACTTAAAGGGTACCACCACCCAAAAATAATATTCTTATGAATAAAAGGTAACATTTTTAGTAGTCCCAAGTCCATACCACCAAAAACTTCAGAAAAATATGTTTCCAGAAAAAATATATACATGTACTTTGAAAAAAGCATCACCATACTACGACATGTGTTCAGGGGTCTTCATAAAAAGGCAACCTTTTGTCTAGGACGAACGCATCGTCCGTGATATTATTGTATCCAAACGTACGCGTGAATAGAATTGGAGCACTCGCGATTGCTTGCCGCGTACGGAACCATGCAATAATAATGGTTCCGTATTTAAAGTGGTGGTAATTTATTGCATTGATTATGAATTACACAACCCTTTGCAAAATGTTGGGCATCTATTTGATATCACGTGTACAATGGTACCAAAACATATACATGTAAGTATAGTATGTGTTGTTCTTTGCCTGGTGGTCCCCTTTAAATCAAATATATATACATTGTGTATATATGTTAAAAACATGCATTTATCGGAAATAATATCGCTAGTGATATTCGTTTGTCTCACAATGTATGGTCAACATTGAATCTTTCAGATTCAATGTTGACCATACATTGCGAGACAAACGAATATCACTAGCGATATTATTTCCGATACTATATCCGCAATGAGTAATATATATACCATTAACATGCATTTAATTCCAAAGTTTCCTTCAAGAATGTTCATGCACACTTCGCTTATAGATAAACTAAAGAATAATCTATATATACATGTTTAATTCACTTCTTTACATGCCTCATAGTAGGTTTCTGTATGTAGGTTGATGTGTGAGAAATATTGAGATTGTATCAAAAATAACTCTTTAGCTGTAATCTACCTCATATATCTTTGACAAACTGCTAATTTTCTCTTTTCATCACATCTTAATTTTCCAAACCCATTTTAAAAATGAAATGTTGGCCTAAAAATCTTCAGGCAGACCCTGCTCCAATGTTTATTTATTCTATATATTTTAGCACACTCGATTCCATGCGCCTTTAAATTGAACTAATTATCATACCTTGTCTAACTCCCTGTTGTACAAATATTGAACAATGTTTTGTGGATAGGGAATTATTTGAACGTTGTTGCACATGCAGTGCCATCTGAGGACTAATTATCATACAATGTCTAACTCCCTGTTGTACAAATATTGAACAATGTTTTGTGAATGGGTAAATTATACAAATGTCCTTGAACAAGTTGCTATCTGATCACTATCACCTCTATTCCTGTCTGTCCCTCGCATTCCCCCATTGTTTAAAGCCATAGAACAGTATTGGGACAATTCTGGAAACTCACTCTACCCATTGGCAAAACAAATTGATCAACATGCTTGAAATAGTATAAAAGAGGGTTTATGTTGTAACATATGAACCATAACATAGAAAAATGCAGAAATGTATGAAAGGAAAAAATCTATTCGCTGCTTAGCAGATTTACAGAAAAGTTCACAGCTAATTGTTCCGCCCCGTCCTCCTCGGCTCGATTCTTGTTGCTAGCTGATCTTCCACGGGCAGCGGGGTCTGCATGTGCTTTGCATATATTTGCGGACGAACATTTCAAATTACAACTTTTGGCGATATCGATCTGTTACCATAGCTTTTTTTCTCTAAAATGCAAAAAATATATTCTTTCACATGGTCAGTCACAAACAGGTACATTTCATTTTGTGTGTGTGTGGGGTGTTTCCCAATACTGGCATTTGGCTATGAATCCTTTTGAAATCAGTACAACATTTGGTTTTACAGTGCTATCTGTGCTATCTATACATCTCTACTTATATCTCTACTCTCCACCATTTTTTGCATTATTCAATGTTTTCTACTTCATACAAAATTTGGTTTCACAGTGCTATCGCTATCTCTATCTCTCATCTTCCCTCTTTTTCCCCCTTTTCCTTCTCCTCTTCCTTTCCCCAATATAACCATTCCTTGTCCCATTTAACCCTCTTGATACAACATCTAAAGATATAAATTACGGCTGGAATTAAAAGGATCTAGTAACATTGTCCAAATCCTCAAAATCCAACTGGAATTCTAGCGGTTCCCTCATACCTTGTTGTTGTATTTGTATCAACAATAGAAGCATGGGACATGTTTCGGTTTTTCGAATTTCCCTTTCGTTACAAAGATATTTACGATTGATGTGTTCAAATGTTAAACTATCCACTGGATATATGTCAGTGCAATGAGTAAGTGAATATCGCTTCACGCTTTTGCTCATTACTCGGCCATATAACATCCATTTAACTTGAAATTTTCACACAATGCAAATTTTGTGGTAAATAAAGAAATTGAATGGAATCTTTGGTTAGTTTTTTTACCGGCTGAATTTTTGTCCTAATTTTTAAAATGAGAGATGAACGTGCGGCACTCCATGTAGGAATTGTAAAACATTGTTTAAATTGCAGCTACATGTACCTTTGTGAGTTACAGCCTATCAAATAAAATTGAAATGTTCACATCATGAGAATTTACTCATTCAGGACAGGTCTCGACAATACTCGGGCTGGGGTCTATGGAGAATGCATGTTATACTAAAATGAAATCAAGTGGGTTAAACTTTATATAGAACAAACATACAATGGCTGAAAAATACCTACATCATACATGGACCTACTACTGCTGCTAGTAATCAAATCATGATCTAATCTATCGGGTAACTTCTGACGCTAGATTCTGAACCTTACTGCTTGCATGATTTGGGGGCCGACCATAGAACTAAAAACATGTGGAAAGAACACGGCTACTCAGATGCAGCACTCTTAAAGTAGTAGCTGAGCTGAATTGAATAACCAGGGCTGGTATTCAATTCAATACTTAGATTAAGTAAGACATTTACTTAGCATTTTCTATGCTGAGAACTTGACTTTTTTACTTTTACTTCAGTATAACAAAATCTAAATGTAATATTTGAAGACATTATGACATCAATATTTTGGTAAGATTTTCAGTTCAAATCTCAATATCTTACTTAAGCTAAATTTTGACTTAAGTATGGAATTGAATAACCAGCTTCCCTTCTTGTACACGTAGATGAATGTTGCACAGACGACCACATTTTCTTCTTCTGTTTTTTATTAAAAGATTTAAAGAAAAAGGACTCACTGTTGACACGGTTTTTAGTTTTAATAATGCTCGATAGAAACCATAGAAAATCAAGATGGCAGCTCATGAATTTAAGTATACATCACTCAAGCATGAGGCTGGGTGATCTAATGTATCAAGCTCCACCCTTGTTAAACACTTTGACCGCAGGGATTTTACAGCTCTATGGTATTTCTGTGCATTGCGTGGTGCAAATACCCAACTCTGGCACTAAAGAAATTAATTTTATAATTAATTAATTAATTCCCCTGCATTCTGCTATTTTTTTTTTAGTTCAGTGGTATAATCCCTGTAGGGAAATCTGTGGCCATGAGAAGGCTCTTGTTCATTCTTGTGCGATGATGGGCACGGATAATTAAATGAAAGGATTATCAAATTTAAGTTTAAGCCTATTCCAGGCGGGCATAGTGTAGACACAAAATTTGTATTATAAGATCAAGCATCCATGTTTTCCATGATGAGGTGCGCTGGCTGATATATCGTCGGTTGAGATGCACTTTTAATACTTCAGAGATAATCATCTTTGAAGGTTTTGCGAGCATTTTTGCTAAATACTTCCAAAATTAAACGATAATCATTATCTGAAGATTTGGCATTACAACTTAGGGAATACAACGAGACAGTATGCATATAACTCAATTTAGCAGAAAATCGACTAAACGCACTTCTCACTCTTACCTGAAAATATATATGATACACAAACAAGACTTGGAAATCATTACACTCAAACAAGCACATGATCTGGGGAATACAAAGATATAAACACACAGCCTAGATCTATACTCTTTACAAAAAATACTAGCTGGACACTCAGCCACACTCTCGAGTGGAGTGGATAAGTGCACTTTGTGTGCACAAATAATTGCAGTGTGTATCCGCTATTAAACTGGGAACATAATACTAATTAATGTAAATTGTTATGATACTCCAGTGAATAGAGATACATGTACATCAAATAATCGTTATTAATACAACCTGTAACACAATACACATGCAATCAACTCCGAGTGCAGGGAATTACAATTACAACGGCTGTAATTTACCAGCAAACGTAAATATATAATTAGCACTATCTAGAGAGATCGTTTATATGGTTTATTTAAAAGTTATCACATTTCACAATCAATTATTTTTAACTGCTTGATGAACAGTTGATAGGTAAAAGGTGCATTCACTAGGGGAACATGGTGTACAAATGTACAGTATAAACTTGACATTCTCTACCAAAGCGTGCCCACGACCTTAGCATGCATGACTAAAAGAACTGATGCTCTATACAGATTGCATAGAGCATCAGTAGTTTTAGTCATGAATGCCAAGTCGTGGGCACGTGTTCGGTATAATTATATGGGAAATGCAAAATCTCGTAGGCAAAGGGGTTAACTATATATGAACAAGTGAAAACCCACCTTTTCCCCATAATTTGGACCTAAAGCGCTTTTCGAACATTTGAGATGGAAAATACCCTATATAAATACATAATTATTTTATTTACGATCTCACAAATATTTCAAGATATCATCAAAACTCTGAAGAAATACCTGTAGGTATCTGAGCCTCTTCTGAACCAGATCTGAGAGCTCCTTAGCTTCTTTCTGTCTCCAGGATGAATAGCCGTCAACTCTGCTTAGGTTGTAGATGTCTGTCATTATCGATCTGACAACAAGTAAAGGGGGAATAACACCATTTAGGAAAAGGAAAATAGTTTTATAGTGCATTTCTAATTGTTGGGATTCATTCGTTTGTTATTCCAAGAGATCTTTGGTTAATTTTTCTTCAGGATAACTCTGGTGATCTCACTACTCAAGTGGTATTCATTTAATCAGTTAATATAACAAAGGAATCAAATACACTGTTTATCCGCTTTAGATATGAATACCTAGCTGAACCATATTATTAAAAATAATATATCTTCCTTTTTATTTCTGGGCATTTCTCTGAATAGTACCTACTTGTACAGTCTGTACCATTTACACTTATTACATACATATTTTAAATGTGGTACTACACAAAAATCAGTTTCACTGTAATATTCAACTTTACAGAAGAAGTCATGGTAACCTTAATTAGAAGTGTTACATAAATTTGCACGTGTATACTGATTTTTGACTGTTAAGTCTCATGTTTTAATGTCTTAATTTAACCCATTGAAAGCAATTTGATTTTAGTTTATACATGTACATAACATGCATTCTCCATAGACCCGAGCCAGGGTATTTTCAGGAACAGTTCTGTATGGATTAACACGATGTGTTTCTAATCAATTTACTTAAACCATAATGTAACTAATCTGATACTGTCCTTCAGCATTAACTCATCTTACAGATTGTTATACAGTCGGCTTGCGGTTGGTTGCACCATGTGAGAGGGGAGGATTGGAGAGTCCTGAGTCTTGAGAAGGACTGTTGGTATTCTTTCTTTCTTGGGTAATCCTAAAAAGGACTGTGGTAGTCCTGGAAATGACTACAATGTTATTCTTTCTTGAGCTTATATAGTGGTTCTAGGAAGAACTACAGCGCCGGTATGGGTTATAGTAAGGAGAGGATGGGTGGTAGGAGGGGCTCGACGATTTGAACAGATTGACTGTCCGTCGTTAGATTGTTAAAAATACACGGGGGCGACGGGCGATTTGCCCCCGAAACCTTTGAAATCGCCCCCGTGAGCTGGGGGCAAAAAAAAGGGAAAAAAGAAAAAGAAACGTACCAAACATGGCATAATCGGATAGGTCACCTCATGATAAATATTGATTTAATCATTTATTAGACCCGTGAGCAGTGTAAATGATGTAAACAAAAATAAGAGCCCCTGTGAGCCCCAAAATAGCCCTCGTGAATAATTTCACGAGGGCGTTTTTCTCCCTCAAAATTTTGAAAATAGCCCTCGTGGAAAAAAAAGTATTTTTGGGGTTGGTTGGGTATATCATTCTGCTGCAAACACTGCAATCCTATTTTTCTCCTAAATTGCAAGACTTCCAAGTATAAAGTAAGGTACTGCATGTCTTCACTATACAGGGTGGCCCAAATAAAACGGAACGGGGCACTTCCCAAAATATAGTACCAACATATTTATGTCCATTTGATAGGGTGTCTTTTCCAATGAAAAACGATACCAAGAACAGTAATTTTGGTCGTGTAGTTTTTGTTTTAGGACGCTGTGAGTGAGACCATGTCAGGTGCCTATTTTTGTCAATTTGTACCTAGTCAATGCCAGTTAAATTGCACTCCCTGCCCGTAATACCATTCAACGAACACGCCCATTCTCTCGGCACACGGCTGAGTGCACACTAACAATGGCGCGCCTCGTTGAACGATATGAAAGGCGGTACGTGCGATCTATCGAGCACTGTCTCGGTAAAAATTGACAAAAAAGAGAACCTGACATGGTGTCACTCACAGCGCCCTAAAACAAAAACTACACGACCAAATTGACTGTTCTTGGTATCATTGTTCATTTGAAAAGACACCCTATCCGATGGACACAATACATTTGTTACTATAATTTGGGAAGTGCCCCGTTCCGTTTTTTTTGGGCCACCCTGTATATACAAAAAGAGTACTTAACCAGTTTACTGCTAGATTATAATTTCTCTATCTAGAGTTAATACAGGGTCCACCATGTTCCTATAGCCGATGGGTTAACCTAAATGTATTCCACTTTAAACTGAGACATGAACTCCCATTTATTGTGATGTGAGAGTCAAATGAAGATGTTGAGATGCAATGTTCCTAACCGCGGAATTGCTTTATTGTCCATTCCACACGAGGGAATCTGGCTCTGAGAAGAGGAGAGCATCCGCCCAATTTCATTAAATTAAATGTGAGAGTCAAATAAGATTTGGTGATTTGCAACGTCACTATTAAATAACCGACCGCTGAATTGCCCGCGGACGATGAATAGCTTCATACGATTTGTACGACTCTGGCTACGAAAAGAGCATGGCTGTTCAAACACATTATGCAAATGGACATGAATCCCCAGGAGGTATATATTTCTGTCTCATACTCTTAATCGTTTATAGCGGGGCAACATAATATAAACGTCTGCTCGGCTCATACCATGTCCGGTATACCAGGATGCCATATATTCTATATAAATTACAAATTATAATACTTGCTGCGTTCAACTTGTATAGATCTCATATAATGATCACACTGTAATAAATCATAATTGTACAAACTATATTATGGTTAAAGTTTTTATTCTATCTTTCTATTAAAATGGAATTTTAACAAAAGTAGAATACAAAACTCGCAAATAAACATGGCATCATAGCTCTGGACAAACCAAAAATTGGGTATAAAGTGGAATAATACTAGATTATATATTTGCTATTTTTAATTAATTATTCTTTATTATTCTTTATTAAATATTCTTTTTTTTTTAGCTGCTGTGAACCAATGATTGGCCCTTAAGAGCTCTTAGATGCTCTTTTGAGGCTATTGATCACCTATGCATTTTATATTTTAAAAATTTAAAAAGAAGGTGGCAAAATTTCCCAAAAGGTGTAGCATGCGCCATTATTGTGGTGTAAGGTACGCTACCAGGCCAGCTACATGTATATCACCTGCTAATGTTGAGTCTTGTGTAAGCGATGGTTTTACATAATTTAGCAGTTCATGACATTCTAGAATTTGGCTTTGACAATCTAGAAATTGCTATAAATAATTAACTCATATATTCCCACCGAACTTGCACTAGTGACTAACAGGCATTTACTAATGGAAAGGCTTGCTCATAGAAAACCATGCCAGGGACATGGTAATTAATAGGAAGACATAACTGAAAGGATCTAATAACCTCATCACATTCCACAAAACTTACCTAGAACTCTAGAGGTTCTCACATACCTCATTTGTATTCGTAAATAATTGCAGCACAGAACAGGTTTTTGGTGTTCCAAATTTCTCTTTCATTAGAAAGATATGTATGATTGAAGTGTTCGGATTTGAAATTCTCTAGTGGAGAATTTCAACTGTGTACAAAGTCAATGGGTGATTTCAAGTATGGTGTTTAGGGCTGGTGTTAGTGTTTATCAAACTGGTGTTTGTGTGTAATAAACACTAACACCAGCCTTAAACACCATACTTGAAATCACCCATTGTAATGATTTGTCGAATATCACTGCTTTTTCGCTCATAACTCGGTCATATGACACTGATATCACAATTCAGATCACAGAAATGCACATATTATCATCAGTTTTCGGCATATAATATGTCAACAAAAATAGTAGATCCCTTTAAATGTATAAATATGCATGAAGTTTGTGACCTTCTACGCTCTCAGGTAAGACAATCCAGCGATTGCTCATATAATGACACACTCCACACCGACCCTAGAATAATGCCCCACCGTGCACATAGCAGCAAATGGTGATCAATACAACATGCGCACGATCAATAACAAAAGCTAAGAGCTTAGGCAGTCATTAATCTGCCTGAAAAGTCAGAGGTATACTTTAAAAAATATATATTTAGGACTTTAAAGAGTTTTCTAAAGTATATTAATTTATTCACCCCACCAACCCTGGACTAATATCTCACCATTTACATTACCGTCTCGGAAGCCATTTACCGCCAGGAAATATTCCCGTTATCGGATCGGATAACAGCACTAATTTTAAGAGTTATATTTACAAGCAGGTCTTCATGGTAAGTTAAAATGCCATATGTGTAGGTCATGGGCAAAACAATTATCTTTTAAAACCCACCTTGGACTAGTCACAATATCTAGGTTAAATAATATATCTATTTACAAGTACAGAAAGCTTAAATTTGTTTTAACCCAATGTATATGCTGCCAGGGTCTAAGGAAAATGTACAATCAAGTCGTCTCTCACAGAAATTATGCACCCTGTTCACAATCAAAGAAATCTGTGAACTATATTGATCAAATAAATCAAATTGTATTCATACCACTCATATACAGTGTTAATGTGTTATGTCGTGAATAACATTTTGTAATTTTCACATATTTTTTTTCTTCCGATTTACACGTATGCCATTTGTTAGCAGTCTAGATCAATACTTTTGGCTCCACACACAGCATGCAAATTCCTCCATTTTTTTTTAGTCCTGCAATATATATATAATATTGATTGACTAACATTTGTTCTGGGGCTATTGCAATTACAGCGTGAGTAATCAATAGCCTACTGCCTACTCGTCAAATTAATTTTCTCAAAAAAGTATTTCACTCTAGTCTCTACACATAGGGCAAAGAGAGGAGCGAAAATGCTACTTCTAAAATATGGGTCGCAAAGCTGTTAAATTACTCAACAAATTTACCAAGCCTAGGATTAAATTCCATTAACTATATTAATACAGTGTAGGCTGGCTCTAAAAAGTCACCGTCTTTTTTTTCTTCTCTTTTTTTTTTGGGGGGGGGGGGGGAGGGGGTGGTTCATTATAAATATGGCTTGAGCAACCACTAAGTAAAAAAAATCATATTTCCTTCTGAGTATAATTTCATTTGTTAATGCATGGAACTTTAGGTAACTAAGTACATGTATGTTTGTGACAAATGTCATAGAAGTGTGTCATCTTGTGGCCTATTTTAGGAATAGGAATAGTTATTTCTCCGAGAATGGTTTAAAAGGGCGCATATTCTGTAGTAGAATGACGTAAGTGTCATGAAAGGAATATTTGCTAAGCACAAACAAACTATAACGATCAATTTATAGGGAAGGGCCATTTCTATATCGCTCGTTGTACATGGCAATTTTTACAAGACATTGTTCAGGCTACAACACTGACGAGTGCCGATGAAAGTGACATTTGGGCAAGTCACTTTTTTTAAAGACATAATTCCAGGCTATGACACTGACATTTGGGCAAGTCACTTTTTAAAAAAACATAA
>JBAMJV010005002.1:0-11522 GCA_037951105.1 Echinarachnius parma
CAAATCCCATTCTGTCTTCCTCTATATACTATATACTTTCCCCGACATGTAACCTCCCGTAATATCTGATGTCTACGTACATAACACAAACCATCATCCCAAACTTTCACCAAGAGCAGAAACATTGCTGAACCAGGCCATGGATAATTATTCGACCGGAGCAAATGTCGCGATTTTGCTTCCCCTGTGGAACACCTGACATACATCGATATCAGTCGGCACATCAAAGAAAGAGCAAGGAAAATACCTGGCGTCTGATTAATCAAAGGGACAAATCTAGGTAAATCTCCATGTTTTCTTGTTATCTCTTCACACCTGTGCGGCAGCCGAATAGCATCGATATAGATCTGTTTAATCATACTAATTGAAATCGTTGGTGCGCATGCGCAGGTAAAACGATCCTATGTTTGTAAAAACAAAAAATACACAAACAAAAAAACAAGGTAAAACAAAAACTGCAAACGATTATTTAAAAGCCCATGAAAGTCTCAGCGCCCCCACCACAAACACACACATACAGAAGTAATATAAGTAAAACAAAATGAAAGAATAAAACATACACAAACATATCACAGATACATAATTGCATATAATGCATGATGAAATGTAATAATAATATTAACATATCGTTAAATTAAATCTGATGTTAACATTTTGTACAATGATTTGTAAGTATTACAGAATATTTGTTTATAGGGGTTTAGAACGACTGCATGAGACTTTAAGAGATACTGAGTCGTTTCAGCTGGACACGTGATGTGATAATAACGCATCATTTGACAAGCGAATCCCTCCAGCAAAGACAAATAAATCAGATTTGCCGATTCTCGCCTTTTCTCCTCTCACTTGAGCGTGTTTATAAACTCGTTCCCTACTATATTAGTTTGCAATCCAATATATAGTTAAACAGATAATAAGCAAATATTTACCGTTGGTAAAGGTGATGAGACAAACTATCACTTCTGAGGCGATCTGGATGTAGCTATCTGTCCGAAGCGAAGCTAAGGAAAGATAGCGTATACATTCAGATCGCCGAGGAAGTGATAGTTTGCCATCGCCTGAAACCAAAAGGTTATTATTTGCTTTATATTCCACATCAATTATTTTGATCACAAACGACCTATAACTAACACAAAGGGCTAAAAAGTTTGGAATATTGAGCAATTGGTCGACTCTTTTATTTTAATTTCGTCAAGATTTATGATTAAAAGTCAAAGACAATTATACCATTAGCTGCATTCAGACGATAAAAGCCAATCTCGTGGTTATCTTGTGGTTATCTTGTGGTTTGCAATTCTTAAGAATATCTTCTGGTTAGCGCTCGTTTGAACACGCAAAACTCGTGGTTATCTTGTGGTTTCCAAACCACGAGATTGCGCGCACTGCAAAATATGCGCAATCTCGTGGTTATCTTATGGTTATCTTGTGGTTTGCAAACCACAAGATAACCACAAGATACTTGTAAGATTTTGCGCAGAATGGGCGCGCGATAAGCGCGCGACTGCGCGCAGTCTATTTTTTTCACCGTCTGAACACAATCAGATTCGAGACTCGTGGTTTGGGTTGACCTCATGACCGAGATATGCTTCCGGTGTGAAAACAAGTCAAGTGAGTGCGCGTGACCTCAAATGAGAAAGGCGCGCACACTACTTCCGGTTTTAATTCTTAAGAATTGCAACTCTCGAGAATTGGCATCGTTTGAACACACATTTTGAAGTTCTTAAGAATTGCAATTCTTAAGAATTGCAATTCTTAAGAACTTGGCTTTCATCGTGTGAATACGGCTATTGTCTATTAAGCGTAGCCGCGCGTAAACGTTCCGCACCAGCGCGCTAGCTTTCTGCGCACTAACGCGCGCACGCGTACTTGTGCGCGAATAATTATAGATAGTACACAGTGCAACGCACTTTCACCAATATAGTAGTGAGTGCAAGTGCAACGCACTTTCACCCAAGATAGTACTCCCATCAATGATGGGCGAAACTATTTTTCATCACGTGATTAACTTTTGACCAATCGTAGAGCAAGATTATTGGTATGTGGAATATAATAATATTGAGCGACATGTATCCAGATACCCCCCCCCTCCCCCCCACTATTCAAAGGCTCGTTATTACCCTTGGTAATCAGGTATAACGGTTAAAACCGCACACTTATCTTGCGCACCATCATAACTCCCAGGAGAGCATAATAGCCCAAACTGCTCTACTATATCAGTACATAGGGCGCTACTGGCTAATTTAACGCCCGACCGATAACTCTATTATACACGTGGGTAAAGGGTTAAACATTCGAATGTCTGTGTCATTTCTCTGTCAGATAATGTGATACATTTTGTTCTCCTATATAATCTGTTCGTGAGAAATGCGACTGTTCTTCTTTTTTTTGGTGGATAATGGTATTGTTCATGTATGTTTGTGTAAAGAAAACACGAAATTTCGTGACGGCAGATGTCTCTAATTCGATTTAATCCATTACACCGGCAGCATAGCAATTTATATTTATTCGTAGAACCGGCAGCATCACAATTGATATTCATTGAGTCGTAATGATATTACACGTCAACCCTTCAAATAGTCGTGGGAAGAAAAGAATAAAGAGCAAAAGAAAAACACGGAAAATCAAAACAACCCTGTATGTGACATTCTTAGGTAACGGAATAGCGCTTGGGGGGTAAGATCAATCAAGCTACGGTGGCGTTAAAGGGCCATGGCGGTCATCAATCAAAATTGGCTGCCATCGCCGTCCTTAACCGAGCCGAAAGTCACCTAGTTTTCTATCAACAAGTAGTCAAATGTATTAATTTCCAAAACCCGCCAACCCCCTCCCCCTATTCCCTCCCCGCCAAAAAATAACAACAACAACAGCACGCGTATATAACATATTGGCCGGTATTCTACTAAATTAGTCCGGCCTAAAGTGTCGACTAACCCCCGACTAAGTTTATAACTTTAGTCCGGCCTAAAATTTCGTATTCCGGTAGGCCTGTTAATGACTTTAAGCCAGCCTAAAGTGATAAGTTTGCAGGTTTAACTAATCTGAGGTGTGGACTAAAGTGTGGATTAGTTAGTCCAAGGTTATGAACTTGATAGTCCAGTCTAAGTTGATACATTTAGTAGAATACCGCCCATTGGGTGGTATTCTATTAAATTTATCAACTTGGGCTGGACTACAGGACAGAAATTGGCGTGATGTATAATGGGATTTATAATACGAACGAAGATGATGACGATGATGATGATGATGATGATGATGATGACGATGATGATGATGTTGATGATGATGATGATGATGATGATGAAATTTATGATGATGATGTTAATAATGATGATAATTGATGCTGATAATGATCATGATGCCATGGATCGGGTAAAATAATTAAATATCACGATGCTATGAAAAAAAAGCCAGTGATTTTGTTCAAGGTAATCACAATCACAATCAAGATGTCATGTTTGTACCTAGGTTTATTTAAATCTATGATAACAAACACAACTAATTGATATGAGTTCCAGTGGCTTCGGACGTGCGCAGTATAGATGCCTGAAGGCCAGGGGCTTGATAACCTTGTCTGGATCTAACATAGTCTTATTGCAGTTCACACCTAAACACCTCTCCACTCCGTCTGCAAGGTGCGAACATCGTGGCTAGTGGCTGATATCATACGAAGTCTCAATCGTATTTACTTGATTAACATCATCAGCCAATACATCTGGCGGTACAGCTACGTTGGTGAGTAGTTGTGGGGGTGGGGGCGTGAGGGGGCAGAGGAACCCCCTTTCTTTAACTTCTCCGGCACCATGTTCATTGCGGAAGAAACATGGGATTTACATGTATTGAAGAGCCTCACAAGGCGGAACAGCCTGCATAACTGACTAAACATTTATCCAGACACCTGTATTATAATTTACATTAGACCAGTTTCAATTGAAGGATAACTCGAAAGCTCCCCACCACACCCGCGGGACAAAAATAAGTATTTTTGCCCCCATTCGGTTAGTCAAATGTTTAGAAGTGAGATGTTCATTAATGAAAGACCATGAAAAGTGGTTTCTTCGGGTGAAACCAGAGAGAAGTAGGTCGCTTTTATTCATGTGTGCAGGGGTTTATGTTCTTCCTTGTCTGAGGCATATATAATATATTAATGCCGTGCAGTTTCACTGGGGTTTTTCAGACTATACATTCATAATAATTCAGTAAGTATATGTCAGTTATACGAATGTTTCCGATGGCAGTGAGTTGAATGAATGGCATCCTTCACAGGCGTAGGAGACGGAGGGCCAAGGGGCTGCAGCCCCCTTCCTCGCGAGTTTTTAAAATGACAGTATCCGGGAAATTAAGATACACCTCGAAATCCGGCCAAACCATTTGATTTTCAGACTAAATCATCTCATGTTTTAACATCCTGGCTATCTTTTTCGGGACAAATCAGGTCATTCATATATATATACAGCTAGGTTCTGAATACCCCCCCCCCCCCCCCCACACACACACACACCCACCACCACCACACACACAAACACAAAGAATGCATAAAACACCCCACCCCATCCCCGGTGAAAATATGTGCAAATACGCCAATTACATAATACCAGTGATATTGCTGACAGCTACATTATACTTATTTGTGTAACAAGGTCTTTGGTTTTATGACGGACCGACAGCTCTTAGAAAGCAATCTACGGGTGTGAATTGAATACTGTCGGCCATGGTGGCTGAGAGTATCTTGAGTTTGGCAGTATAAACCCATTGCCTACTGGTCCCTGTATTAACTCTCCGTATGGTATTTTAAAATCAAGTATAGGGAACAGGTCCTCTTTTAGAATGAAACTTTTAGATATGTACGGTAGTGTATCCCCGAGCAATTTACATGTGTGAACATCAACAAATAAAATCGGCGATGGCTAAGGTTGAGATAATTAATTTCTTTCTTCAGCATAAAGATGTAATTTCTTAGCTTGCTAGTGTCTCCTTAAAGGGACTTAGTAACATTGTCCAAATCCTCAAAATCCAATTGGAATTCTAGCGGTTCCCTCATACCTTTTTGTAATCGTATTAACAATACAAACATGAGACAGGTTTCGGTTTATTTCGTTAAAAAGATATTTAAGATTGAAGTGTTCAGATGTTAAATTATCCACTGGACCCCGACAACCGTGTACAAAGTGAGTGCAATGAGTTAGTGAATATCACTTTGCATTTTTGCTCATTACTCGGCCATATAACGACCATTTAACTTGAAATCTTCACATAACGCCCAGTGGACATATCATATAACAATAATATACATCGTATCAACCAATCATCACTTTTCGCACATGTCAACAAAGTTACTAGATCCCTTTAATAACAAAATAGTTCACATCGCTTTGAAAAAAATAAACTGAAGGTGTGGACATCAACGAGTAATATCGGCCATGTCTGAGTGGTGAAACATGATTCTGTATAATGATCGAGATGTATCTATCCATCTCTCAAAATAACACGTGTTCTAGGGCTGGGATGTAATCATGAAATTATGGCAGTGTCCCCCCAAACCATTCCGCAATTTCTTCGAATTCTGAATCCATGCAAAGCAAGGCCAAGGGGCCGCGAATGACGTGTTATGTTATGAGAGTGCTCGGACATCTTCTTATAAAGCGTAGCACGCAAGTAATTATACAACGACATTCCCTTACACTGATATTCAAAACTGTTTTGTTTTTCTTTCGAATTCATGTTATAATAAGACGACATTTTCTTACACTAGCTAAAATGTCTTTCGAATGTATGATATTAAACATTTTCTTCCACTTGCTAAAATGCCAATTTTAAAATAAAACTAGACAGAGTGCACTCATGGAGTGCCTCCGCCAACGCTCGAGGACTGCACAGGCGCAGAACACACTAACAGACGAACAGACGAACAAACGGGACCGTGCGGAGCTAACCAGCTCAAATTCATGCAAATTAACGTTGGCCCCACTTTCTCTAGCACCAAAACATGTTTTCAAATCCGTTTTCGTATTCATGCTATTATACGACGACATTTTCCTATCAAAGCTAACACGTGTTTATATTTGATGAATTATTCAAATCCGTTTTTACACTTAGTCTAGCTAACATGTTTTCGAATTCATGCTTTTATACGACGACATTCTCTTATCAAAGCTAACACGTGTTATATATTTGATTAAATATTTATTAAACTAGCTGGAATACATTTCAACTTCATGCAATTATGCAATGACCTTCTCCACGTTCTCTATAGCACTAAAACATGTTTTGCAAATCCGCGTGGCTTATACATAATAAAAAAAATTACTATGTAAGTGTGGACAAAAGTAATGATAAGATTGTAGACATGGTAGAGCATAGTATTCCTTTTCTTTTAAAGGGGTAGTACAGTTTTGGTAAGGCTGAACTTTAGTAACCAAACCTGGACAGTAACATTATAAACTAATAGTTATAACTCCACCATGCTCGAAAGTTAAACAAAATTAGAAACGACTAAGTAAAAAGCCCGTTATCATTAAAAAAAGAGCCATTAAAACACAAGAGGGCGCTTTCTAAAAAGGCATTGGTTTCAACCATTTTTCATACAAAAGTATGCAGTGATGTTTTCTTGAAATAATGATTAAATAGAGAGATCATCAACAACTATTTAAAAAACGCTTTTGAAATTTTTTGGAAAAGTGCAAGCATTTTTTGATAAAAAAAAAAAATCATCTAATTATTTGGGCCCCAAATAATTATAAGATCAGATATATTTATTGATATTTCAGCCGTTTCTGGGTCGATTTTGACCAAATAAAGTTTATTCTGCCATTAAAATTGCATGTTCTCTCAAATTCGACACTCAGTTTTTCATTACCTCACAAAAAAATTGTGATGTGCAGCGCCCTCTCTACCAAAACTAAACTACCCCTTTAATTCGCTCAGTTTGGTGTGTTTTTGTTCAAACATGCTGTACAATTCATATTTAGCTGCAGCTGGGTATAAATACATACTTTGCGAACCACCGACGCAATTCTGAACTCATGTTTAATTTACAAAAAGACGTTGATTATAGTAATATACACCTGCATTGTAATCTATAGTTTATGTTACAAAACGGAGATTGAAGTATAGTACGAAGGTTGTTTGTCAGAAATAACCGATTCTTCATGGAGTTTTCTTTTATATCGGGCTTCGTACTTAAAGCCCTCCGCACACAAAGCCGACTCGACGCGATCCGACTGGTCGGCTAGAGTCGGTTTCGCTCAGTCGGGGCCGATTCAACATGTTGAATCAGTCTCGAATGATCTCCGACTGACTCTAGCCCGGCAACAAAAAGAGTCCTGAGGCAACGTATAGTGAGCTGAACCGACTGAAAACCAGTCGGATCGGGTCGAGTCGGCTCTGTGTGCGGAGGGCGTAATAATAGATTGGTACAACCGACCAACGCAGAATACAGACTGATGTTCGGTCTAATAGGATGTCGTCTAAGCTAAGATAGTACTGGCCAAACAAGAAACACACAGTTTAACATATTATTTTGTTTGTACAAAAGTTGTTAATGGTAATAATGTGTTATCTGGACCAGGGTCCATATAAATCATAATCACACTAGCTAAGTTTTATTCTAAGTTGATATAGATTTATTATGGCTAAGTATGCAACAAGATATCATTTTACTTGCCAACTGCGGTTACATTATGAGGATACCATTTTTTCCCCAGATATGCCTGAAAACCATCGTCAGTATAACGAGTGTATATAATTGCTTAGTTAGTTCCGAAAACAGAACACAAACTGGATTCAGGGTCCCGAACACAGTGTTTTGTAAAAAAAATATTTAGAAGAGTAGTTAACATGTACGCGATTCCCTTCAAACTAATTCTGTATATGTTTTGGTCATATTTGTAAACGTCCTTTTAATACTGTTGTCAGCTCCATTAAATTTAATCGAATTTAGCCCCAAAACCTTACTACAAGAAGTCAATGTCAACTTTAAGTAGCCTTATGGTGGCGTTTCAAAATAATGATTTGGAAAGAGTGCATTGGACTATTTGGAGTGCGTCTTAAAAAGAAATACCAGAGCCAAATCAGGCGCAATGGGTTCCAGTGAGGGGAAATTGGTAATCAATAATTGGTAGTATATCATTCTTAAAAAGAAGTAAGCTACAGCAGGCTTATGTTGTCGTATCATCGTAAATTGTTTACTGTTCGGCGCTGTACCTTGGGGGTGATTCAATCAGAGATTCCATTATAGCCTGAATCGGCGCTAGCTGGCTAGCTAGCAGCTAGCAGGCTCTGTCTTGCGTACGTAAGTCCGTACCGCAGACAGTGTGAGTGACCCAGCCAATATCCTACAAATGTTACGCCGAATCTAACGCGAATCAAACAAACCGGAAGTAATCTAGTGGCAGACACGGCTCTGCGCGCGCGTGACCTTGTCGAGCGTACACAGTGCAGTGCAGCCCGCGTTTACCTTCAACGCGGCTTCCCGCTTCATTAGCGTTTTAATTACGGCGGCACGCCATACGGCGGCTCCCGCGGAAAAATCGATCCCGGGCAATCTATACATTACGGGACGACTCGAGCAAGAGTCTACGCACTCGAGCCGGTATCGATTAATGCTATTAGGAGTATCGAACAATGCCTCGGCGATGACGTAAGACCACAAATGCTTGCCCTCGCTGTGTTGTGGAAGAATTGATGAATGAACTGGAAGGGTATAGAGGATAACAAAAACAAAACATGAAAAACATGGGGGCGTGTGTCGGAATGCGGGTGATGGGTTTATATTTGTCATCGTTTGACATTCATGCACGATCGCACAGCCATGGCTAAATGCGATATAATTATCGAATATCAATTTATGCGTATAGTATGTCCAACTACAGGGGGGACCTAGGAATCTCACCACCACATGACTGTATTACTCAGTGCATAATATTATTTGGCTTATGTTATTATGTATGTGCTTGTGGAAGTGTTATTGATTTATTTAGGAGCCTAATTAAGGTAGTCTAATTGCAATCATTAAAGGTATTATTTAAATAGTACAGTACATAACTTGTATAGAGCGCCATGTATGTAGGTGCTATTCATTAATATAATTATACTATTACTACTAATGATATACATTTATAGAGCGCCATGTATTTAAGTGTAATTTTTAAATATAATAATACTAATATCAATTATAACATTTATAGAGCGTCATGTATTTAGGTGTCATTTATTAATATAATAATAATAATAATACAAATATATAATATTTACAGAGCGCCACGTCTTTAGGTGCCATGTATTAATACAATATTACTTATATAAATATATAATATATTTATAGAGCGCCATGTATTTAGGTTTCATTTATTAATATAATAATAATAACAATATAATGTTTATAGAGCCCCATGTATATAAGTGCCATTTATAATAATACAAAATACTACTACTACTACTACTACTACTACTACTACTACTACTACTACTACTACTACTACTACTACTACTACTACTACTACTACTACTATACTACTACTACTACTACTACTTCTACTACTACTACTACTACCAATAATATATTGCATTTATAGAGCTCCATGTATCTAGGTGCCCTATTCAGAGGTGCATTATTACCACATTGGTCATCAGGTACAATTCACACCCGCATGATTACCTTGCGCACCATCTCAACTCCCAGGTGAGCATACGCGCTACACGCCTATTTAACATCATTTCGTCTACATTTATACCGAAGTGACCTTGAGGCATTATCTACTACATTACAAATCATATCAAATGACAAAAAATAGTATAGGTTTTCCCGTCCATTTTCATACTTTTTTCATTCAATTCTATACATTTGTACTTCAATTTTGCCCCGAGGATCCTGGAATGTGCTAATCCCAACTTCAATTTTCGTCTTTTGTCGATCGATTTCACAAGTCCAGTCAATTTAGTTGTTTGTCATACATTTTTGTCAATAACAATTTGAATTCGTCGGTCACAATTCTGTGATCGGCGAATTTGAATTGTAATCTAATTATGTTACAAATATCATCACAATTCTTAAGCATCATGATTGTAAAACTAACCAAGATTTCGACACAATGTTTTGACGCTAAATAGTACACATTGCATTTCGCCAATCGGTGTCGATCGCACTCAATTTAAAACCGAAGTCAAAAGCTCCTTCCTGTACAATCTAAACCAACACATCATTTTGTTCGCAAAAATACCCAAAGTACTCAATTAAAAGTTATCCCTTGGTTTATCCCTGGTTGATACAAATGTGTATTGTTGAGATCTGATATGTCCACTGAGCAATGAGTGAAAATACACGGTAAATGGATAGAATATAAGGCCAAGTAATGAGCGGAAACGAAAAGTGACATTCGCGAACACATTGCACTAACTTTTGTACACAGTTATAACTTTGCAGTAGATAATTACAAATCCAAATACTTGAATCGTAAATATCTTTATAAACAAAAGGGAAATTCAAAAAATCGAAACATTTCCCCCAAAATTATTGGGGGCACAGCCCGCCCCCCCCCCCCCCCCCCTGTTGCTACGCCACTGGTAGTTACGATGTATGACGTCAAAGTATCAGACCTTGCAATTTTCATTATTATTAACACTTTGTTACGTGATCAATTACATACTTACATAATTAATCCATACATACGTTAATTAAATTGGCAATTAATTAATGAATCGGTCATTGTATTATAATCTATGTTTGTATAATGAATATACGTGTTGATGTATTAATGTATTACATTGTTGATGTTGCTGTATATCCTCGGTGTATTTATTTATTCGGTTATTCATGTATCTATACATCTATGAGTGTAAGTGTTCGTTTATTATGTGTTCGTTAAATTAAGAATATTAGTTCAATAATACATACATTCATTACATTTATCAATGATTTATTCATGTTCTTGTTTACTCATTTAGTACGTCAAATTAATCATTAAAGTAAGTTGCACTCTTCATACTGTTTGTTCTAGTTATAAGTTTGTGCTCGCTGTAGAAATGTTAAAGGGGCCGTCACAAATACATTTTTTAAAAGCCCGCCCGACTTCTCTGCGAGCTCAAAAGGGCATTTTCGCCAAGAATACGGCCGGTGTATGCTCGATCACTGCAGGCTCCGCCGCGATTTTTAGGGGTCGCAGGGCACCGAAACCTGCTCCCAAATTCAGCGATTTTCGCCCGACTCCTATATTGTTTACCTATGAGCGCCGGATTTCTGCTAACTGATGTCCATATAAGGGTTCGCCCGAGCCCCGTCCAATATGTGACTGGGAGCGAAACATACGCTCGACTCCCTGGCAGATTGAAATTCGGCGACTCTCTGGCAATCTATAAATTCGGTCGGGGTCCGTTTGATTTGTGACGCAGGCTTAAACAAACATACGGCGACGAAAATGGTTCGATAAGAATGTAAGAAGGGAATTAAAGAAACATGGATATGTATTAGTATGATCAGGGGAGTGTTTCACAAAGATCCTAAGTTGAACTTAACTCTAATTTGGACTTAG